>JAVFBW010146187.1:0-12570 GCA_034783835.1 Mopalia ciliata
TTTATGTTCAAAACAATTATTTTACATATGTCGAATTAGTTTCAACATATGTAAAAATAAATTAACAGATGTGACATTCTTTTTACATCATTAAAATTAAAACACAAAAACAAAAGTATTTAACATAGGTGAAAAGAATTTTCACTTATGTAAAACAAACTTTTATCTTACATATATGTACGAAAGAGTTCCAGTTATCAACACAATGATGAATGATTTCTCCAGAAGCAAGGGACTGTATCCAACGTTTGTTTGTGCTCCTATCGTCTTGTGTAGACTTTCAAGACGGATGCAAAGACGATAGGAATATATTCCACATGCTGTGTAAGTTAAGCTTCAAAAGAACATATTCCCAAGTTGAGATAATTGATCATTAACTTTTCCACTGCAGCGCGATTACAACGACAAAGAAAAACGCAGACAATGGCCTGTGTTATATATAGGCCAATGATCGCAGATTGCAAAAAGTCTAACACTCGCATATATTTACAGTCAACAACGGATAAAACACAAAATCAAACATTCTATGACGAAAAATACCAATTACGGTGACAAATAAAGAGTTAATATTGAATCAGGTGAAGGGTTTATTCTTATTAAGTATTTTTAATGTAGTCTGCATTATTTTATTTTCCTGGCGAATCAGATGTATTAATGCTCACTACAGAATTGGTCGCTATTGTAAGCCTTAAAAATAAATGTAGTTTCTCTTAATTATTCTTTGCCAAAAAATAACAAATGCTTTGCGAAACGCAGAGGGTGGATGTGCTTCTAATCAGATCATACTGTTTGACCTACTGTATTGCCCCCAAATAAAGGTTGTGGGGGAGAAGTTTGTAAATTACATCATGGATGCTTTTATTTTACATATCTATAAAAGAGTTTACCTCGCCTTTTTTCACAAAAGCGAAAAATATTTCCATATGTATTGAATTAATATTTATTTGACATATTTCGCATTCTTTTCCACATATATTGAATTGTTTTTCACGCAAGTGAAATTCTTTTCAACATATGTAAAATAAATATTTAGTTTTACATATGTTCAATTATTTTTCACATATTTAAAATTCTTTTCCGCATATCTTTTCCACATATGTCAAATTATTTTTAACATATGTGAAATTCCTTCTCACATATGTATAATAAAGGCATTTATTTTACACATAAATAAGAAATAATTCAACATATGTACAATAAAGGTAAAAGTGATAAAACGGCACGCCATTTATTAGTGCTATTTGTTGATAGCTGAACACAGTACTTATTTAAAAAAAACAGCAGTTTTCGTCGTTTTTATGACAGTTGCATAATCTTCTGTATGGCGAAGAATCTTATGTGAAAATCTGTAAAATGAAGTAATTTAATTTACATATATAAAAACAAAAATTCATTTGTTCAACATATTATTAATAGAAATAGAAGTGATGAAACGGCTTGTCATTGATATGGCATTAAAGCCTAAAATGCTATTAAATATCACATTAAGTCGTAGTCAGTTTACATTAAATTGCAAATAGCCTGATAATCTATTTTTTGGGATATCCAAGTTAGTTTGCCATATTGTAGGCCTATTCAGTGATAAGCCTGCTCTATCACAACTCAAAGGTTTGTGTTAGAAACTACAACATGCCTTTTTTAATGAGCACAAATTGCTAACTTTAACATTTAAAGTAAAACGATATTGGTCATCTGTAGTCAGTCCCTCTGGTGTTATATTTATGTCAATATTAATCGACTTAAACAAAGGTTGAACTTGCTGCGATATCACTGGTATTACTGACTATTTTCTATTCAAATGTGATTTCCGTTTGATCTCTTAGCGACTTTGTGAACAAGCTTAGCCTTGAAACCTTGTGCCCCTAATTCACTATTCACATAAGACCGAGCACAAATCACCTGTCTATAAACTCCACGCATCGTGAGTGGATTATGGGTGGCAGACACTGCAGACTTGTGTCAATTCTGAATGAGTACGTTCTAGGTCAACTGTACTTTAAGAAAACCACTCACTGAAATTAATTAACGAATTCGGGATTTCTGGAATTTGCACACGACTTAATCATTGCTATGCTTTGTTAAATAAACAACTATACAGCTCAGATTACACTCCAAATAAATTTGGCTGTATCATTCGAATTGCCTACAATATGGGTGGAGGAAACTGGTAATACCATAAAGTAGATCCTTTGGAAATCCTCTTTTAAAGCAGTGCTAATAATAATATGTGTGTATTGTTAATCATTACATGATCTCCCTGTCACTATACCAACTACCATGACTAGCTTAGATAACTTTTAATCTCGTTCAGCCCAAGGAGTCACTTAGAATATTGCCGTTTGCTCAAATTATATTTTCAGATAGAGAAAGTGCAGTCTCGATAGCTTAGCGATTTAAGCCTCGGATGATACGTTAAACCGCCCTAGCTCCATGAAAGACATTCGGGCCAGTAGGAGTCAAGGCAATTTCCCACAAGCCGTACTCTTCACAGAAATGACAACTAAGCCATTGATCAACTTGAAATTGGTTACACCCTTCAGCAAAACGTTTTCTTTGTGTCTGATTTTCTGTAGATTAGAAGTCGGCCAGACCATGGAATCGTCTTCGACTAAATTTTCTTAGAACTCCATAGTCAAAACACGGCTATTTTGTGTTCTCTTAAACTCTTACATATAGGGCATTTCTGTTTGGGAAAATGACAAGCGTCCTAAGCTATGGGGTTTTATTAGACGCTATTATTTTGAAGGTTGGATCCTGGAGGCTGACATAATTAGGCCGATTTGGCCAAATTAATTCCGTTACTCTGTCAATGAAAGCTGATACCAAGCCCTTACCTGACAAGTAAAATATATGTGTCTGAATTGTAAGTAATTGTTCCGTCCAGTCTTTTGGTTGAATGTATACGGTCATCAGACGCTGGGTATGGAACGGTGCCCAACACAGGAAAAAGGCCACAACCACTGCCACTGCATTAATAAAAAAAATATCACATTTATTATATTAATTTACACTGTATATCCGAATACAAGATGTATAAGCAATCATCGGAACAAAACATTGATCAAGAAGAATGCAGCCAAATACCAGACATATGACTTATTACCGATCACAATTCGCCAATAAGGGACATTTCATACCCGAATATGTGTTAACATTAGTCCTGTTTTAAGTGTGGCAGCATTGGCATTAAGTACCATCATTTGCAGGAAGTAAATCTACACACAAACACAATATTTGATGTTCATGGCCCGTGGCAAAATGCAAGGGACGACAATAAACATTTATCAAATCAAGAATTTTGTAATAAATATAACCACTATTTGAAATGGCTAAAATATTGATCAAAAATATTATAATGTTTTCACCTACAAGAGCATTACTAGTTTACGGTTAAAATATCACCCATGTGAAAATGGCATCACTTGGGAGATGTCTGTGTAAAATAGTTTAAAACTTTATAAAAATCGGCTGAGAAGAGTTAGCTATAGTAAAAGTTAGTTGTGTCACGTGAGCGCTAATGGCACTCGTAGGTCATTCAAACTGTGAAAATGAAGTCATCAGTTAACATTATCCAAGCCCTAACCATAACGTTAAACTAGTATTGATTAGCTTTTATAATTTGACCTTCGTGACAGATGTACTGTTTGTCAGCGATCACAGGAAGTGGTGTGACATCAATTGCGTAACAATATACTTATAAGCAACATTATAAGGATTACAATATTCGTCTCACTGTAATCTCATAGCATATATTAAAGTCAATCAGTTATATAACTGTCCGAAGGTATGCATGATACCTTGTGACGAAAGAAAAAGGAATCTGGCTAAAGCTCTGACAGATAAAGTGCGTTCCCAAAACATTGTTTTTGAGGGTTTACACTTGAAAATGGTGCTCAACAATTGCACTTCTACGTCAGGTCTGCAGTGCTAGTAAATAGCAGGATAGAAACAATAAAAATAAGAAAAAAGTTATTGCAAATGAATACCAAAATGAATTATCCCATCATCAGGAAAGTCATATTATGAGAAATTATGCTGTATTTCGAAGGACAAAAGACGGGTGTCATTTTAGTTCGTTATGGGTACTATTCATGTACAATCAACTGTAAGGGAGAATAGACGACAGAGAAAGGCGAATCGTGAAAGGTGCATCGAAGAAGAATAAGTAGACCAACACTTGTAAATTATGAATCCGTATCAAACTGACTTGCTTAGCAAGGAAGAGCAGTTGCTCCAGAAACAAAGGGTCAAACTGCGCAGGTACGAATCTTCAAATTTGATAACCTTTCCGCAATTCGCGGATTAAGGACTCTACGCTAGTCAGGGGTAACCTTTCTGAAATCTTCTTTTCATGGTTTTAATAAAGCAAAAGTTTTTTATATTTAAATTGTAAAATGCGTCCCCGAAAGATTGTGTGAATCGGCAGGTGGAAGGGATTACAGCGATTGTCTCACCTGAATTGACTACCTGCTGGCTATAGCCACAATCCAATCAGCAACGGTCAATATATCAATTACATTACCGTGGGGGAGTAGGCTATATTCGATTTGAACAGTAGACTTCGAAAACAAACGTTTTCACGTTGTTTTTTTTTTTCTCATGAGCAAAATGTAATTTAAAATATCAACTTAAACACTGTAGAATAATACGTTTAAATACCCTACATGAACATTCCCAAAGGTAATAAACATAAGAAAACGAAATGGATCATTAAGACTTTCGATATAGGCCAACGATTATACCGGGAAGATTCATAGGACCATGTTCCGTTCCAGTCGATTATACCGGGAAGAGTCCTAGGACATGAAGCATATCACTGAGTCACACAAAGTAGCTTCGGCAATTGCAGAGAGTCTTTTTACGAGGTTTCCTAACTTTCCCACTGTATTTAAGCAAAGCCATTGTGAATTGGACAGTCAGTTATTTACCCTTCAGTACTGGGATAAACCCCGATTTTCCCCGTTACGGTTATTCAAATGATGTAAGCGAATCCATGTGTTATTTGCAGATACAAAGGTAATTTTGGAAATCAATAAGTCTTTTATATTCACATCCCAAAACATGGGTTGTCAGTTCACCTTCAGTATACAAATGCAAGTACCTGGAGAATTGCCTTAATTAATTTGTATTTTGGCAAGTGTTTCCTTTGTGGATGACCAAGTGTTTTTTCCCACTTACTCAAAGAATTGTACGGCTGAGGGGCAAATCACGGATGAAACGATTGTTCAAAGCCAAATTGATTCTATCCGCTGTCTGTCTATCAATTTCATTGATCTACCTTGTGTAGGTTTGACTGGTGGGTTTTGCGATCCTATCAGATGAATTAGAGACGTAGTCATACCATTTTTTGTTCAAACCGAGATTGCTTGCTACCCATTAGATTATCCGTGCAAATATTTTGCCATAAAAAATAATAATAATGGCTATAATGTAGTTTTACATAGTGGAAACCACGGAAAGCACTGCTAAACTAACCCTAAACACCCCGATTGTGATGTATCGTTCATGTGAATGGTAAACAGTTATGAAAGTCATATAGCTGGCTTTTTTTTCCTCTAAACTCCAGCGTATCAATCAGATTTAAGCTGCTGTAACAGACTGCGTAACAAAGGAAGCAATTACGACTGTAGCCTGATAACTAAAAATTCGGAGTTATTGAATTGCCTTCATTATCTTTAAATAGGTGCCATGAATGCATTCAGTCAATTAACCGACAGTGTAAGAACTTTATTATGGAAATACTGGCGTGGACGTCCAACGGCGAATCTCATTTAAAACAGAATCCCTACGGTCATTCTTCGAAAAATATTTCGGCTTCACATTAATGTACTCGCCCTGACGAATTTCTGTCAGTCAGGAATGAAGAATATTATATATGAGCTCCAGAAGTATGCCATTAATATCTATTAAATGTAGATTACTTAAATTGCTCTTCCTATAATTTTTTTCGGCCATATAGCAATATTTCAAAAAAGACTACACACAAAATTTAACAGGTATCATTTTTGTTCAAATCTTGTTTACTTGCAATGCAAATCTTGAAAAGTTCACTGGTCCATGGTTGAAACAAGGTACAATGTGATGTCGTAAACATCCATTTACCATTTCAGTTTTTTTCATTTATCATTTTTGCGTCTTACAATATCATTGTCATACATTATTTTCTGTCAATTGTAGCAGAAACTACGCCACATGTCTTCTTTGCAAACAATTTAATGAAATTTTTAGCTTTACAAATACAATTATTTTGATAACAAACAGAAATGCTACAGATTGTTGTTGTGCGACTGTGCTTGCATAACAATGTATGGCAGAACCAAGATTTCAGAATACTCAAGCAAAAATCAATGCAATAGTTCAGCATTCGAGATTTCCGCGTTGTTGTGCTAGGATATCCTATCTGAAGAGTCGTAACCGCCGATGATAGCGTTTGGTCATATTCCTCCGTAGTTCGGTTCACTCACGACTGGCGCGATCAAATTGCGGAGAGAAAGACAATCCCAACTTATTCATCGGCTGAAGCGCTTGTGAATTGTATTGCAGTTGAATTCACAATTGATTAATTGATTGATTAGTGTTTTTCGCTAGATTAAGCAGTATTTCAGCTATGCTGTGGCGCGAACATATTTACGATTTATTTATTTATTTCTTAGTTTAGGAAAAACTCCAATCAGTAGCACCCTTGGCGTTCAACATCAAAAAGAGAAACAAAAAGAACTGATTAAGGCATACATCAAGTGTTGAAAATATTAGAAATATGTCAGTATAAAATGTAGTTCAAATTCAGATGTAAATATTGTGTTAAAAATTCTGCCAATTTTAGTAATTTGCAAGTATTCATAAAAAAAAAATAATTTTATGATACACAGCGATCCGTTTATGGAACTCCATGAGAAAATAGCCAGTAATGTTGCCAAACAAGCCCTTCATAGAGGTGACTGTATAGAACTGTTCTCTGGCAGCGGCAAGGACCACACAGTCAATCAATGTGTTTGATGTTCATTAAAGATCACTTTTGAGGTACTCCTCAAACGCTTTTTCGTACTCGGGCCCAAGATAAGGATATGATTTTTGGATATCCACTGTAGAGAGAGGAGGCTCTATTTCTACCTCCATCCTACACCCAAGGCGCCGAGCAGTCCTCGATAGTAACCGTCTCCGACACCAGGGATTTACTTGTTGACGGCTTAGGAGAGAGGGGATCAACCTTCTCTATATTAATAACAATAATTGGCGCCTTGCTTCAATATAACTAACTTTTTTCTCCGATTTACTCACTTGGATTCGCAGCGTATTAACTCTGTTGCACTTGAAGCCCTCATAGCCCTCATCAGTGCAGCAAAAGCATACCAAACCACATCTACATTGGTTCTTTTCGTGTCCGAACTCACCTTGTTGTGTTGGGACCAATGAAGATGTGGTCTGATACTGTAGTGAATCAAAGGTAATTAAATAGGTTGTAAGTTTTATTCGTACACCATTCTTTTAGCGGTAAAACGCTTTAAGTTAGTTATACCTTGGTCATCCAGCTCGACGCAGGTCCCTTCTTCTGATAGATCATAGAGATGTCTGCCTCTGTCCCAGATGATTCCCTTACTGCTACTGAGACATATATGGGGTGTAACAGCTACGGGTAACTCCAAAATGTTTTTAAGATTTAATAAATTTACTGCCTGCTCATGTCTTGTGCCTCTACCAGAATGTCGCCAGATCACATGTTTGTAAAAGATTTATTTTTAGTTTGGCTTCTTATTACTATAAATCAAGGCCAATTTTCTTTTGCTTTTGCATTTAGATCCATATTGTTTACTTTTCTTTTTTCTCCATAATTGATAGGGTTGGGAGGGGATGCCATCATAAGGCGTTAATATGTTTCACCACCCATGTCCCCCAACCTCCACGGAGTAACAACAAGGGCGAAACCTTCCATGCGGATACCAACAGTGGCATATAACGAGGGTTTCACGAGAAGAACAACGCTGAGGGAGAGATGTTCCTCAGCAGAATCAAGGAATATTTTGTTGTTTCCCACTTAATTCACCCATAAGCCACCGCCTTCTGCAATGATCTAGAATTTAAGGTAAAATGCAATCATCTAATTTATATAATTTCACTTCTATTGTTCAGCTTTGATTTTTACTAATTACGATGGAAATAATACTTGATCATTGCAGGGCTTGACGTGGAATTCACAATTGAAACGAGTTTATCTTTCTTATTCGTATCTCGACAAACGAACAGCCAATCGTTAGAGCTTAAACTCAACTCCGTCTGGCCGCTGAGTGACCTCAATACTATCTTTTTTTCTTTTCCAATAAAAAATGGCAGTATTTGTACTATATGTTTGACTCCAAAACTATGGTATGGCTATTTTTGCCTGTTCAGACGAATTTGCGGATTAATCGATTAATATGCCGCTGAAAGGCACACGATTCGGATCGGATTACTTTGAATACAATAATGATCAGGATGGGAGTGTATACTAGATTGAAGGGACGACTCTCGGCTCAACAAACTGATGTGCTCAAGGTATTTCCCCATCCACCCGCTATAAGCTTTCATATGATTGGCCATTTTTGCACGGAAACAAGATTCTGTTGGAACTTTAATGGTCTGTCAATTTTGAACTGCGGGAAGTCTTGCAAAGAGCAGGATCGACCATTATATACTATAACGACACTTTCGTTTTTCAACGGAGTTAATCTGCGTGGATTGCAATGTGGCATATATGCTGAAGTAGCAAATGCATAACACTTAGTCATATACTGTCTAGCGGTGGTATTAAAATGTTGCAAATGTATAGTAAATATGTTCCAACAGGTTTTTTTTTTAATTTGTCTTGCATAAACAATTGTTCTGTCTTTGGAATGGGACAATAATCTTATAAAACTCCGTTCAAGACAGGGCCCCCGGCCCTGGCTCAGTGGTAGCGTGTGTGCTTCCTAATCCTACAACAGGGTATATAAGGTTCCTCCCGGTTTTCCAAATTAATAAGGCAAGGAACAGTGTGAAGTGGACAATCCGTCATCATATACGTGAAATACCATTGACAACGACGTTAAGCCCCAATTAGTCAGTCAATCAGCCGTTCAACATGCAACAAATGTACCATTGCAACTCTCTTTATGGGGTAGAAGTAGATCAGACCTTTTTACAGAGAAAACTTAAGACTGAGTCCAGCAATATAACCAATTTGCCCTATACAAATATTGATTGGTATGTTTGAGTTCAAGTAAATTAACTATGATCGTGACCAAGAACGTACTGGCCAAGCCTTGGAATTCCTTTCAAGAAGAGCCTAATTTGCTTATAGCCCTCTTATAAACATGTGTATCAGATAGCACGACTCAACTGTTTCTGCTACAATACACACAGTGACGTTGGGAAGAAAATCGTTATTGTGTTTTCTGAAATACGAGACAGATTGCTTAATGTACGTTCGAACAAATTGCTATGTGATGTTCATCTTATCTGACCGACGCCTCAGGTTTTCTCACAAACATGGCAGGGTGTCAGCGAGTGTTGAAGCAACCCCGATCGCCAGTTATAGCAGTTTTTTTTATAATAAATGACTATGATGGAGATTTAAACTTCGTATTTAAAATCATTTCTCAAATATGGCAGACCCATTTACCTCCGATATTGATCAATATTTAAAAAAAACCGACATAATGTACTCCACAAAGTTTCATAAAGTGTACGTTGTCATAATGTCACCTGTACAAATCAATAGAGGATTTTTTTTATAATGACACGTAAACTATTTTATGAAATCTAGTTAAAGTTTCTTAGGGGCACCTAAAAAGTCTTTGTAATGTACTGGTTTGGTCTAAATACGCTGCTGGGTGAAATGAAATATCAATAGAAGCTGTTCGAAACTAGTGTCTAAATGGTAATCCTCGTTATGTATTCGACATCAACAGAAACGCCAGCGCCCAATCTAAGTATGTGTTACGATACTGTCGTGTCCATGAAGCCCGAATTCGTCCAGTTAACCAGGCTTAACAGTTGGCTTACAGAAAACTTCAATCTTTCTGGCATTCAAAAAATAAAGAGACCAACAAACAGATGGGAATAGCTTAGTCAATTGGGGGAGCAGTAGGCGAAAGTAAAGTAGCTTTTAAGTGAGAAAAAAAACCCATATTTTCGGAACAACTGAATACAGGTAAAGGTGACCATAAAAGACTGGCTGTTGAAAACCACAAATTAATTCATGATAAATATAATGCTGAATATTAAAATATATGAACTTATATCGACAACAGAGATTAAAGACCGTAAATCTGGTATATCAGCTGGCGGTGATTGGTTAACGTGTGAGCACTTTAGAACGCTGACAAAACTTTCGTCACTAATGCTAAAAGAGTGGCTCTTTTCTCTGAGTTGCGGCGTTAACGTGTATACAGCTTCAGAAGCCGGGTCCTTTCCAGCTATAATCACTATTAAAACGCCATAATCATTCAAACCTCTTTTTAAAAAAAAAATTGCATAAGTTTCTCCTTCGCATATAAGTTTTACTACCAACACCTTGAATGCACTGCTTGTCTGGGACTTGACGGGATACGCATCTCTTTTGTTTGTTTGTTTGCTTGTGAGATTAGGTTTTAACGTCGTCCTCAATGGTATTTCACTTACAATACGACGGATTGTCCACTTCACATTGTTCTTTTTCTAATAACAGTTGAAAACCGTAAAGAAACCAGGTAAAAACCTCCGTCCCGATTGCCTGAGCCACATCATCCGACTCACTCATATATCATAGGGTCTCTATCCTGTGGACGGTACATACAATTCGGATTAGTAAACGCTCTCACTAACCACTATAAACCACGACCCGCATTTCACTTGTTAAACTAGTTTACAAAGCTTTCGCTACTGTCAATCACGATATTTTGTTTTCTTTGCTTCAAAGGACGTGTAAATGAGTGGGTAAAAAAATTACCTCTGGAAAGGAAGTCAACAAGTTTGTTTAATAGCACACTACCTTTAATGCGAAATGTGGCGTCCCACAAGGGTCAATTCTAGGGCCTTTGCTTTTGATGAAATACCAAAATTGTCCATAGCTTGAACCCAAATCATGCACTTAAGACAATTTAATGATGGTTATTCCACACAAGGTACCTGGAATCTAACTCCACTTTTTTTAGATCCATTTAATCATGCTACTCGATAAAAGTATCAAGCTGCCTGTGGAGTTACAAAATCCTGATATATACACAACAATTTAACAGTTTGATCAAATCGCATGACATTGACTCTTTGAAATTGCATCCTTGGTGATCCTGTGTATTTATCTAATTGTCATTATGTCTTATGCTTTGTATTTTTTTTTTGCATTACTTTATTTGATGTAAGTTCTGTAATGAGTGTAATGGCTTGTTTGGAAAAAATTTAAAATTTAAATATTTATTTTAATAAAATTTTTACCTCTCAGCCATCACTCAATGATATGTATTTTTTATATACAGGGTTGATCAAGCTCCCTGGGGCTTTAATCCCGCCAACCGACATTTTTTCCAATTATAAGCTCTTGGTTGAAATATTACTCTTTCACGATATACAAACTTTTCCGTTTATTGTAGGGGTGTAACAACTCAACTATCGCTCGATACTATACCTTTTGTGATATGTTATACTATTGTATCGTGAAAATAATTCAATCTCCATTTAACGACTTTCCATGTGGAAACCAAGTGACAGCCAACTTATATATGATTCTAAATAAAACAAATGGAGAGCCGTTTGGTGATGCCTAACAGCAGTTTTATTCATTTCATCTAGATATTTGGTCAAATTTCGTTTTCCAATGTATCGGCCACGGATCGTGATCGAGTGTAAATAATAATGTAACTGACTTTTTACAGTTGCACCATATGGTTTTAAATATTCTTATTGCTACTGAGTTTAAATATTTACCATTAGGTTCTTAAATATTTTTATCGCTATTGTGTTTAAATATTTATATTATTATTGGTGAATAAACATAAGTTTGTTCAATACTGTAATTGCCGGTCATACCTATAACTATTATATCATGTATGTTTCAACTGACTCAGCAGATATGGGCTATGAGCCTGAAATAAAACAATATTATTAGTAATATTGGGTGAAAAAAGCCAAATTTGGTGCCACTGACTAAAACATAAGACACACAAACGACACAAAACTATATCGACTTAGTGCTGCCAACTTAACTCCAAGCGAACCATGACATCTTTGAACATACAACAGACAACATTTAGGGGCTGGACTCAACGTTGTGTATAAAGTTGAAGTAAAAAAACCAAACAAATCACCATTTAAGTGGATCTAAAATTAAAACCGTAGCTGCCATTACACCATTACTTACTTTTTTAAATAAACAAGCAAGTACTCATTTTAATTATTGAGTAAAGACACCCACCTAACATTCTCAACACAGCTTTCCTTGCCTTTGATGATGTTGCTACGGCAGCACTTGAATTAAACTCTTTCATACTAAGTATCTCCGAACGTCTTAAAGCCATTCCAATGAGAACGTACATTACTGTTATGATTGTCATAGGGGCAATGAAAAACAGGAACGAGGAC
>JAVFBW010146198.1:0-12570 GCA_034783835.1 Mopalia ciliata
AGTTACTTAGAATCGTGCAAACCGAATTAACAGCAAATGTTGTGATAGGAATACGTATAGGCAAAATGTTATTTGCGTATTGATCTTTACCTTACCAGTGCCGTCGCGATGCCACATCAATCTTCAAAATACAATGGTCAGTATGATAAAAAAAAGTTCAGCGCAGTGAATTTTTGCTATTTCCCTTAAATTTAGCCAATATATGCGATTCGGATTAAGTTTATAACCTTAAACAATCTAGTTCCTTAAGTAGGCGTAGCTTTAATGTAGCATATCCAGGGTAGATGTGTAACATTTACGTCTAATGTATTAGGCTAGCTTCAATACCAACACAAGCATATGGCGCAAGACCAACATTAATTTGCCTTAAGTCCTAATGATAACGTTTGGCTCTACCAAACTTTAGTCGAGCAAAACGCCCTGGCACATACCTTAATCGGCCTTTTTGCAATTTCCTGTTAAAATCTTGATGACCGATGAAATTTTGAGTTAAAAGCCCTAGAGTGTCATAGGGGCTGTCAAGCTACCTCCAGAATGTAAACAACAGCCCAATCACCCTTGCATCAAATGGTGATAAATACACCAAATGTGACCTATAGGCTATAATATTACACTGACAAGAAACCTCCTTTCAATTACTTCACATCAATACCAAATACTTCACCGAAAACAAATTTACAGGTTCAGAACAAATTAAACAAGACAACACACCATTTGGTGTGACAAAATGGAAGTAAATAATGGTGGTCTGCACCATATACATGTACATGTAGGCTGTAAGGTGCGAGTAGATCTATTATGTTTCTACTGCTTTCAATATTCTCTACTGCTTCTAACACGGCGGCACATAGGTTCTTCAATGTTTTTCGGTTGCAGCATAAACATACACTTGCATATCCCTATTTAACATATGACATCACTTCTTTGGGGTAACACGTATGAGCCCCATTTAACATCGCTCTTTTTATTTCAAAAACGTGTAGTTCGTGTGATTAGTCTATCAAATCGATTATAGCACACATCACCTATATTCTCAAAATTACAAATCCTTCCATTTTCTTTTCTTATTCAATATAGTAACTTTAATATCATATACGTTCTTCCATAACCCACATATCCAGAACTAATCTTCCCTATCAATTATTCAAGTCAATCGATCCCAGAGAATGGAACAAATTACCAACCCATATTCGTATTGTTGAATCGACATCCCTGTTTAAATCTAGACTAAAAACATACTTACTGAATTTCATCCCACAGTGAAGCTACAATTCCATATCAGTTACCACCTTTTATTTGTTTAAATTGAGAATACCTTTTCTTCTGTCTATCACGTATACAACCACCAATTAAGTATTAAAATAATAAATGTATATACCATATCAAATTGATCAATTCATTATATTAAATAATGGGATAGAACAAGGCTTTATTTCCGCCATGACATTTACAACTATGTACACTGCTTTTATTTATTGTATGTTCTACTGTGAATAAATGTGTCTATGTCGGTCTATGTCTATGTCTAAATGGGCATACATGAAGTTGTGTTTTGAATTTTGAGTAAACTGAGTAAGAAAATTCAAACAGTTCAGAAAATGTTAAACGTGATAATCAGGTAGCGAACAGAAACGCATTGTACATAATCATTATGAAACTTTTTATTTATTATGACATTTATGTGAAGTCCATATCTTTGCGAACAGCAGCGTGGATTCCAAGAAATGCTGTATCAGTCAGTCCATCCATCACAGGATGGATATAAGGGTGACAAATCTTCGTTGTAAACAAAAACGTCACTTCTCAGTTTAAGTTATCGGATTAACAGCTATGCTACTAAATTAGAACTAGGTTGTAAATATGACATGTGTTATATTGTCTTTCAAAATATACCGGGAAAATTATAAGTATTAACAGTATAAACTTCTGGACCTTATTATATCGAAATAGTCATCAAATAACAGTTTATAAGTCTTTGCAGATTCTAGTTAAATCAATTTGCAGAGACCAGCCCGGGAATCCAGATCATGACCCTCAGAGTTCGGCACCCTGATTTCGATTCCCTGTCGGGTACTAGCCTGCAAAATTACTTGAACTAGACTTTGTTCAAATTAAGAAAGTGTTATGCCAAAATAACGAACATTGTGTTTTATGAGATTCAATTTCTACGAGACACAAAAAAGCATTTATCGTCAAATGAGCCAAAACAACTGCGATTCACTATTCAAATTAGCATGCTAATCCCTTATTTGTGTCTATCACAGATCGTTCCGAAAGCAGAAGACATGTACCACGCTGGTCAAGATTCTCAGTTTCATTTTATTCTTGGCTCTTGTCGCTGTGATCGCCGCCTGTATTGCCATTGCAGTCGTCGTCGTTCGGAAACAAGGTATGTCTTAAGTGTGCATTTTCTTCTGGATTAGTTGTTTGTCGTTCTATTTCGCACTACTGGGTTTATGGCTGTGGGAACGATGATATTTTGATACACTTGTGCCAAGGAATACAAATAAACCATATTCATGTGAGCCAATGCCGTTGTTTATAACCAAACGCACATCGGGTACCAACCAACAGTGCCCTCAACGGCTAAGATAAGAAAAGGCTCGACTATAAATTTTTGCTTGAACTTTAAACAAAAACAGATGAGCAGCAGTACATGCTTTGCATGTGGTATTACGTGTAGCTTACATTGTAGGTGACCACATAACGTATAGTTGAGTATGTAAAACAAAGTGATACCAAGTTTGCCTTATAAGTTTGCTTGGGCTTAACGCCGTACTTAAGGCTATCTCACTCATATAACGGCGTGTCATCCCAATTGGTGAAGATTACCAGGTACCGTGCCCCCCCCGCCCCCAAAACCAGCAACAAATAAAGACAAGTGCGGACAAAAACATGAAAATTTCATATCGCAAGACAAACTATCACATACAAATCGGCTTCGTGTTGCTTTTTAGCACCAAGAGCACTAGAGCAACAAGAAGCTCCCTCCCAAGCACCCGAATACCATGATTACTTCTACAATAGGAATTACTAAAGGTTTTTTGTCATATCTTGTAGATGGGTTGATGGCTGATCATAAAAACTCAATGCATGGGGAAACATCTCGAACGACACAACCTACCGCCACCATGCCAGGGGATTCCGGAGACACTACTATATGTATGACACCTGAATGTGTGACGGCTGGTAAGACAATAAGGTTTCTATTTACACTCGATTTTCACAAATTGTGTGTCTAAGTGCAATTTATTTATATTTTTGAGACCACGTTGAGGGCTTAAAACCAGACATACACAGGTCCTATTCTGACGTTTTTGTTTTTGTTTTCCCAATATGGGTCATACGAGCACAAAGACCCCAGCATTGACTTTGAGAAAGTTTTCTTACAAAAATTTAAAAGATTACTTCAATACTTGATAAAGCCAAGATAAAACCCTTGGGGATTTGTTTTTTCTTAAAATCTTAGTTCTGTTTAGAAGTGGGTATGGTTTCAAGTCCTCCGTGTATCTATTATCTATAGTTACTATTTTGTTTGTGAATGTAACATAAATTTTTTTATAACAAGACGTACCTTCAGAAGATCCGGGATCAGTGACATAGACATGTATATGCTTTAGGGCATATTGGCAGCAACGTGAGCAATGTTCAGCCAGGATCGTCGTAGAGCGTACGGCTGTCGCCTTGCATCGCCAGTAATCGCAAAGTCAACAAATGAGTTTGTGTTACTGTTTAGGCATATATAAAATATGTACAATGTATTTTTTTATAAATATTTCGAAGCCCCTGAATTGAAGCATCTTCCCAAGGCAGAATCAAAATGTATAAGACCACACTTACATATTTTCGCCCTTGTCTCAATTCGCAGGGAAAGTGTGGCAAATATTTAACTTGACTGTTGTAGAAACCAGCAGCCAATCAGATGGGCGTTTACAAAGACAACAAACAGCTGTGGCGCCACTGTCAATTAACATGTCTGTGATGATGTGGGGCTAAACTTGTGTGTGTAAATCTACAGGTGTAGCTTAAGTGTCATCCAGTATCTAGACCGCCGCTTATTTGTCACATAAAAGACCCAATTTGATTGAGTAGGGGTTAAAGAGACTTCACTCAAAAAATAGCTAATGTAGACTTGCCAATTCAGATTGTTTCGTCTGTAAAGGCAAGGTAGGGACTGAAAAAGCTTGGTGCAAAATCTTCTTTTTCAGCTTGCCAAGGGAATAGGGAATTTACGCGGAGTTCAGTTCCCGAATAAAATTTAATGTTAATCAGTTTTTTAATTCGTCGCGTCTGTATGTTCATACTGTTCTGTTTACTTGGGTAATGTATTTGTTATCCGTATAGTGCCTGTTCATTTAAATCTATACACATTGAACGTAGATTCCTTCTAATGACACAATGCAAGTTGTCTTGTGCCTTCGATATGCCCGTTCGCCTTATTCTATAACATCACCAATGAGCCAAAGCCGAGTCGTATCCAATCTTCTTATTTCAGCTTCACGAATATACCAATCAATGGACACCTCAGTCGACCCATGTGCAGATTTCTTTGAATACGCTTGTGGGAGTTGGGTAAAGAAACACCCCATTCCTGAAGATCGCTCGAGTGTAAGCACGTTTTCTGTCCTCAGTGATGAGCTTGAAGTTATTTTAAAAGGTAATCCCAGTTATTCATTAATGTATTTGTTTGATTTTTTTATTTTTGTAATCGCACTTTTCATAAAACAATACATACTATATAAATAAACAAGATCCCTTCATCACATATACACGCAGTGTGACGCACACATGTAAAATGTTACTGTAATCAGTAGTAAACATACATGATAGCTACATTAGAAAGAATCCTTTATATGGAGCTTTTTGTTTACAAGTTTTGTTGTTCTGCTGAAATAGGCTTAGTACGCAAATTCTAATTTAATTTTTAAAAAGATAGCTATGTTTCGTGAACTGTGACAGAGTGATAACAGAGGTACGGCATACAATTACACTAATTCTATTAGCAAGCCACCTTACGGCAGGAACGATTTTTTTTTTTTTTTTTTTTTTTTTGGCCGCGAGCAGAGGCCTTCCCCTGCTCATATATAAAGCCTAAATACGCAGATACATCATACATTAAATCTAACTGCTCTTTTAGAGGAAAAGGTTATAAAATTAATCTCCGCTTGCTGTGGAATTTGTTTATTATTGCTTCACGTGAATTTAATTGCAATTCATATCCTAACCGACCACACGTTTTTAACAAAGTTATTCGGCATATGTGCTTTTACCCCCTGATTTCATTTTTGTTTATAAACTTTATACAAGTAATCTCGAGGCATACAATATGTAAACAAAAAAACAAACTTACAATGAGATTTCAAATAAAGTGGAGACATGAATTAATAAACTTTATTTAAATTTCATAGGTATCCCTCTTCCCGCCCACTTAAAAAATATATAGAAACATACATAGTAATATTGTCGAATTGCAATCTTTATTTCATCTCTGTTTTTGTTATGTTTGAACACCAAGAAGGAAGTCTGTATGCAAAGGCTATTTATTTAGTTCTCGGATCTATTTGAATAAAATAAGTGGCATTAGGAATTTGTCGTTATCAAATGATAAATTTATGCTGAATTTGAATAATTTAAAATATTTATTTTATAATCTGCACTTGGCATAAAAATAATAACCCGAGTGTATTTTTCTTATCAAAGGTCTTTTGGAAGAACCCTCTGAGCCGGATGAACTGTCTGCCATTACGAAGTCCAAAGACTACTACAAGTCCTGTGTGAACGAGAGTAAGCAATTGTTATTAGTTTACCCGAATATATGACCCTATGTATTGTTCGATATTGGTTGATTGGTGTTTTATGCCGTTATATTGGGTATTTTACTTTATATATATATAACGTTGGTGCGCTTTCAAAGAGGTGACAACAACACAACTATGATGTGAAGTGTTGGAAATTTAATTTTTCATCTTTTTCATCTTTTCATTAATTTTTCCTAAAGCTGACAGTATAAATATACTGCAAACGAAACTTGGGCAAGACATTGTATACAGTCTTACTAAAGTATGCCTCAAATGAAAGCCTATCGGTCATGGCTCTGTTGAAACCCCGCATGGTTCTGTACGGAACCCTTTTGGCAAGTGTTCCAAGTATTTCTCACTTTCTAATTTGATCAAAGAACAGTTTTTGTCGTTATGGTTCCATATTACTTGCTCCACCCTTTCTAAAGATCAGTTTATGTCGTTATGGTTCCATATAAACAGTGCCAACATTTCCAAAGAACAGTTTTTGTCATAATTGTTCCATATAAATGGTTCTATCCTCTCCAAAGAACAGGGTTTTTTTTCTCCATATAACTGGTTCCATAGTTGCTAAAGAACCGTTTTTGTCCTTATGGTTCCATATAACTGGTTGCATCCTTTCTATAACATCTTTGAACTCTCCTGTTTTATGTTATCTGAGTATCCATCTTTTATAATGTCATTAAACACAGTCAAAATGAAAGTCCTTTGATTAATAAACTTTTTATTTATCATGGCTATGACTTTGAATTACAATGCATTACAGTCGTCTTTTTTGACAGGCGACGGTGATCAATTCTTTTGGCGTAATTCTACTATTGGCATTGACAGGCGACATTGATCTGTGTTTATTGTCGTGCTTTTGTTATCTGTTGTTCCCCATCAACGATGGTCTGTATTTACTAGTGATCATATGTGACTGACGCTTTTCAGTTGTTCGTTTTAATTGCCTATTTTGATGGTGTGTGACTGACGCTTTTCAATTGTTCGTTTTAATAGCCTATTTTGATGGTGTGTGACTGATGCTTTTCAATTGTTCGTTTCAATAGCCTATTTTGATGGTGTGTGGCTGACGCTTTTCAATTGTTCGTTTTATTAGCCCTTTTTGATCGTATGTTAATGAAGCTTTTCGATTGTTCGTTAACATACTTTATTTTGATCGTATGTTACTGACGCTTTTCAATTGTTCGTTTAAACAGTCCATTTTGATCGTATGTTACTTACAATTTTTCAATCGTTCGTTTTAATAGCCTATTTTGGTCGTATGTTACTAACGCTTTTCAATTGTTCGTTTACATAGTCCATTCTGATCGTATGTTACTGACGCTTTTCAATTGTTCGTTTACATAGTCCATTCTGATCGTATGTTACTGACGCTTTTCAATTGTAATGTATTCTTCTCCCAACTAGAGCTAATTGAAGATCGAGGTCTGGAGCCTGTGAGCTATGCGTATACGTTATTTGGGGACTGGCCACTGCTGGGTGACAAGTGGAAAAAGGAGTCCTATGATCTGGTTGATCTGCTGATAAAATTGAGAGAGTATGGATCTGCGCCGATCATCCACAGTGGTGCTGGAACAGACCTAAAAGAGTCGAATAGGCGAATACTGCAGGTAATTTCATAACCAAATGATACAAACTGACCAAAAACGAAACAAATTAATGTCGTGTATAACTCTGTTGTTCTTTGCCGAACCATTTTATTATTATTATTTTTGTTTTATGTTTTAATTATTATTTCTTCTTTTATCCATCTTGCAATACCTTTAAAATTCTTGTTACTGTTTATCAGGTGGATCAACCACGCTTGATCATGCCCGGTCGAGACTATTATCTTCAAAACGCCAACAAGTCAGTTCCAGCTCTGAGACAGTACATTAAGTCAACGGCAGTGGCATTCGGTGCCACAGACAACGATCAGCTAGACCAGGATATAGAAGATGTGCTGCAGTTTGAGACAACAATAGCTAGCGTAAGCAAACAAAGTAGAACTATTACTCTGAAATAACAAAAAAGCTAAATATAACATTGTAATTATCATTCATCGATACACATTTATATCCATTTCTATTTGAGCTTTCGAAGCACTTATTAAAGGTGTGTCAGTTCTGGGGTAAGTTGATCATGCATGTGGGATAAGACGATCTTCTCTATGGGGTAATATTACAGTAGAGAATACAAACATAACGCATAGCATTGAACTAAAGTTGAGATTTATCGAGAAAAATGGGATAAGTAATTCATCTGAATATAACTGCCGATGTACTATGACGAAAACGTCTTCTAATCCAATGTTATGTTACAACTTGCGGCTCTAGTAAGCTGATAGCAAACTAGATAGACCATCTGTTAAGGTCAATAACAAATACCAGTTGGCAGCTACGTCTTGCTGAACCTCCAACACATTTTGATTGTGGTAACTTGCGAACTATGCCACATCTAAAAACAGAGCTTCACCAGCAGTGTTAGCAACAAAACTTTGTTTTATGTCAATTGTTTGAACTCAACTTCCTTGAGAACACGCTTTCAAATTTCTTTGGGCCATTTAGTACATAATCTGGCGCAATGTAAGGCCTGATTTAGCAAGAATCTTTACAATTATAAAACCCTCTTCAAATATTGAGGAGTCTTCCAATTCTTCAGATTCACTGTCTGAATACATTATTTTCTATTCACAAATTGGTAAATCTTTTTTTAACACGGCATGGAAGCATGTTTATAACCTCCAAAATCAAAACAGCTATCTGGAAGGGAAGTAACTATTAATGTTTAATTCATATTATTGGAGTTAAAAGGTGGGCCTCAAATTAAGCGACTCTCCCCTTACTAAGTATACACATACATTTTTGGAACAAACTCGTGATGTGGTACAATATCAGTCCGCATTTAACATAATGTTTGAACGTCTCTGCGTTTATTAACTTCTGACGTCACTTCTGATTTAAAAAGTCCGAGAAAACTAAAATAACAATACATGTGTTTAAAAATTTGATGTTGAAAACATGGAAAGCTTGTTGAAACTTGCTTGTCTTCGCCTTTAAGGCCCAATGCTGTTGGTGTTCAGACAAGTCCACTCTGATGGAATTAGTATTACACTAAAAATAGTTTACAACGTCTACACAATTTACTAGTCTCCCCAAAATTGTCATGAAGTGCTGGTTATATACATCGGCAACTGATGCCTTTCGTGTTTGGAATATGTGTGAGACCAAGGAAACTTAATTTTCTCCCTTGGAAAGTTGTGTCCACGACGTAGCGCTATCGACGTAAGATCTAGGTTAAATTAATGAACTTTGAAGTTTTTGCACGCGGTAGTTCTCTACGAAAAGGGAATAATAATATATTTGAAGGGAATAAATTATTTTCTTTTAGGATTTCTGGTATCGTTTTCTTTACTTTTAGCGTGTTATTTAGGCTTAATGAGGAATATAGAAGCCGCGGCAGAGCTGTAGGCCTATAGTTTTGGTCGAACTTGGCGGCTCCCATCGTTCTGATGAAACAAGTATTCAAACGTGTTTACTCCTATCTGTCTACATTTCAGTTGAATAATAGAGTATTACTGTAGATGGCTTAAATAAACCGAATTATAAAGTCAACAATAGTTGTTCATCATTATTGGAGTTGTCACCATACTCTACTATGTGAAACTTATCAGCAGAAATTAAAATATCGGTCCAATAAATAATAAGAGTTTCGCTAACAAAGTTTAACGTGAGCAATACAAGTGAAATTTGTTTTCCTCTCTTTCAAGAAGGCTTTTAAGCTCGAAGCAAACAAACTTAATTTTTTATGCTATAGACAGGCGCGTGCCAGTTATGTCGTTTACATTGTTATATTTAATGTGTTATGTTATTTCAGTTAACTATCCCGGATGAGGAGCGACGTGATTACAACGCCCTCTATAAAAAGTTCACAATCGAGGAACTATACACTAATATATCCCAGAAGGTAGGTTATTCCATCCATCAGAAAAGAAACTAGAAAAAAGTAATAACGATCTAAGATATCTGCTTTTTAATTTATTTATTTTTTAGGTGGGAGGAGGGAGAGGGATATTTTTCTAGAATGTTTTTCACAACAGTGAACACAAACAGAATTGAGAGTATACATCTTTAATAATCTCCTGTTTTTCTCGAGAGTTCAAGTTGTCTGTCTGGGTGTATATGACACTCGGGGAAGAACATATAGTGAATTATGCACTTTAAACACGTCGGAGTATTCATATTTGCATCTGAATGAGCACATCTATCGGAGTACCTTTTTTGTGGGTAACATTAATAAACGAAAATGAGAGTGCACTAGTCGTGCACTTTTTAAGAAAAATGATTAGCTTTTCGTAAGACATGAAGGCCGAACAAATGGCAATACTTATGCATTTGAATATTCACGTTTTCCTAAGTGTCGTGACCACATAATACGCTTTGCCTTTTGGGTGGAAACATGGCTGTCACGGATGTCGAATTTGATTTGTTGGCTGGAGAGGTTTGGAAATCCTTGCAGAAGTGCTAGTGTAATACACCTTTGACACATAGAAGAAGCACAACTTATGTAACAAATACACAGCATTTGAGGGGGATAAGGACCTGTAAAAGACCAGTAAGGTCTACTAAATGAACGATTTAGGGCTACTTCAAATTCCACTGTAGGGAAATTACACGAATAGAGGCAGCAACACTCACGAACTATCATCACAGTGGAAGGGACCGATGTTTACTGGTGGCGATCAGTGCCTAAATCGTGGACTACCAGACAGGTTGAAATCAGCAACATTTTCTGAAGTAGAAATTGTTGAAACTTAGAAACATTATCGCAAACCGACGAAAATACTGTTAATATACATTCAAAGCTGTACATTTATCATTACAACGTCATACCGGGTTTCTATAGCAAGCCGTTTTATCACCTCTACCTTAACTCTACATATGGGGCATTCTTTTCCACTTATGTAAAATAAAAAGGTGAGTGGAACTGTTTTGTAGATATGTGAAATAAAAGCATTCACGACCTCAATTACAGACTTCTTCCTCACAGCCTGTATATAGCGGCACTGAAGTTGCCCATTTTGCGAAATACATTTGTTTAATATGCCTAAATTACCACCGAATCTGTGGAGAGCATTACTACGTCTGATTTGACCGCCAGGAAAATAAAATGATGTAGACTACAATAAAAGTACTGAATAAGAAAAACCCCGTTTACATAAGTGAAATTATGTTCCATATAAGTGAAATAATTCTGTTTTGATGTTTTATTTTACTTATTTGAATGAGAATTTCACATAGTTGAATAGATTTCTACATATGTTGAATTCTAGATATGTAAAATATTTTTTTTTTTACATATGTGAAATTGCTTTCCACATAAGTGAAAATCTTTTCAACATTAGTAAAAAAAAGAATTTCACATATGTGAAAAAGAATTGTACATAAGTAAAATAAAATAAAAACGTATTCGTCATATTTAGAATAAAGGTAAAACGTCTTGGCATAGGTTTCAAAAATTAGCCGTAGACGTAAATAAGTCTGCTTATTACAATCGCATCATTTTATCATGGAGATGGTGTAATTTCGATTTCAGCTATATATGGTTATTATACTGAATTAGAACCCATATGATTTCCTTTCTATATGAATTGTTTGCAGTTTGATTGGCTGAGGTTTACTCAAGGAATCATGGGATATCCAGGAGTTGAAATCAACATAACAAAGGACGAGCCAATCATCGTGTATTCACCTGTCTATCTCAAAGAGGTGCTGGATTTGATAGAAGTCACACCACCAAGGTACACCTTTTCACGATCTCACAACTTAAATGCTTAGACAGTGACAGTTATCTTGATACGAATAATAATATAATTTTATTTCACAAATCTTATGATCATGGTTTTCGATCTGTCTCCTCGTCTGAATATTTCAATTTCTATTCTACATCAAAAACATTATATGACCAAATGCCCTAAACATTTGTTTTCATTCTTTAGCTGCTACTTTGTCTAGTTAACAATATGTCTTACTCAATCCCGAATATATATTTTGAAATTGTCAAAGTTCTTTCTCGTCACTATTTTAATTTTGTTAAGTGAAATTATATTTTGTTCTGACATAATGTTTAGCCTAAACATGAATTCGATATTTAATAACATGTCCATGACACTTTAACACTAGAAAACGTTTTTTTTGTCTGAGCAGAACTGTTGTAAATTACATCATGGCCAAGGAACTACTGGGTTGGCTTACAATTCTTCCGAAAAAGATCCGTAATATACGAACAGAGTATAGAAAGGTGAGACTGGAAATCATTGTCTAAACCGAGGCGCACCTTTGTCAAAAAAATTGAAAGCAGAAAAACCAATGTGCGACGCAGTTTACAAAGAACCATGGATTTTAATAGTTTTCGAAACTCCGTCATTTTGTATTGTCTTGGCTGTATATCAGTCTGCCGTTTGCTATTATTATTCGCTAAACAGTATTTCAATCTTTCAGTTGTGCTTACATTGTATTTTATCTGTTAGAAATAAACGTATCAACACCTACTTTATTACCGATTATGTCTGTCGTTGTAATTTTCGATAAACTGTTCCCATACAATTGTTTCTGGAGGAAAAATATATTTTAAAAGGGACCTTCCCTTTAATATACGATTGCAGGTACCAGGGATGCATAACGTCTGTATGTTCTGAAAATCATTGTCTAAAGCGAGGCGCACCTTTGTCAAAAAAATTGAAAGCAGAAAAACCAATGTGCGACGCAGTTTACAAAGAACCATGGATTTT
>JAVFBW010146209.1:0-12567 GCA_034783835.1 Mopalia ciliata
TGTAGTATTATTGCTTCCATTCACATCCGAGATAACTGTACCGGTACGGAAAGTGTCGAAGGATGTTCCGACATGGTCTGAATCTAGATGAATCAGACATGTGGTTGATAGATAGGTCTCCATTAAGACTGCTACTCGTCCCTTAATCGACATAAGATAAATCAGGAATGTCCTTGTCCTGTCTATAGTTACCGAGGTGCATGTGCAGCTGTAGACTTTGCGATATTTTCGAATATTTTCGATATTTTTTTGGGAAAGAATAATTGGCACAGATGAAAATTGTCCATGTACTTAATTGTTCATCAATCCAGAATGGAATAACTTTATGTTACTCACCCATTTCGCGTATTTATTGCCATGATATCGTTTTTATATAAATTCCTTCTGTCTTTTTTGTAGCAAGCCATATATATTAATCCAATGAATATACACAAGGAAACAAGACCAGCGACTCCACCGACGATGCCAAATATCAACGTTATGTCCCATTCTGAGAGCCCGCCTATATCTGGAGTTAGACAGGGAGAAACATACAATTGTTATAATTTGTAATAAAAGCTTCCTACCTGTTAAAAACTAACATCCACAGTACGTAGTTACAAGTCTCATATTCATGTACACTTTTGTGACATATGTTTAGTCTATAGATGCAAATAATCACTCAAGAGCAAATAACATTTACATGTGTTGTGCTACCTGGGTGTAATTAACAGGTGATCATTATAGGTATGTTGAGATGTGTTCTATGCAAATAAAATTTTGTCCAAAATAAGTGTGTTAATTCATCATATTTACGATGTAAAATGTCATGTAATAAAACTTGATATATTGATAAGTGATAGATCAAGTCTGTTAGACTTCTATACTAGATAATTCGTTTTGGTATATTTTGTTAATTCTCTGGTAAATAAACAATACGAATTATATGGGTACATACATTATAAGCAAAAGTTATTTCCCCGGGACATGGAATCAAATAATACAACTTAAACCACAACATACACATACTCAATTAATCGAGTATTCCTAACCTGTAAGCACCAATCAAGAAGCGCCGTATTGACAGGTGTGCATATGATAATGCATATATTTTTCTTTGGATCTGAATTTTTATATTGCCTACTGTACTTTCAACCATTACACTCTGACAAATAATGGTTCTATGCACGATTTATTTCTGTATCCCCTAATATGAGTACATTGCAAAATGCACTATTAGAGATACAGAAATGGGCAACTAGATATCTAGATACAGCACATGATATATACATTTATGTAAAAACAAAATTGTCCTGGGTTTCATGAGTGGTGATTACCTAAATCAGATGACGGCATTTAATTTGTCATCAAATTTCAATGTGTAACGGTGAGTTATGCTGCTCGATTAATACTGGTGTTGTTCATAATATTTTTTACCTCGGCAAATTGGTGCTGGTTGATCCCAAGTCCCGTTTAAACACGTGAGCACCCTGTATCCATCTAGAACCTCTCCAGGTCTCGGACAGCCATACGTAACTGCTGACTGGTCCTGAGAAATCACCTCAGCATTTGTCGTGATCTGAGGACACCCTGCGAACAGTATGGAATATTGATTATCGTTAATCCACTAACAGTTCCAGCTAGAGATGATCCATAGTAAAAAATCAGGATTCAAAATATTGAGGTGGGCGTAATGATAAAATTGTTATAAATGGAATGAACATTTTAACCACAAATGTGCATATTCACTACGTATTATATAATTAATTATAGGAATAAAATATAAGATATATACTTTATTTAATTATCACCTAAGAATTACAAATACCGCCTGTACATTGTATTCTTGCACTTTCTCTCCTGTTGATTCTTTCGGGATCTCAGTGGAGAGATTTACATTGGAAGGGAAAATTGGTAGCTTTTTAACTTTCAGTGTATACTAGGAATAAGCAGAATGTGGGAGGTAGTCGGAAAGGGGAGGGAATTACGTGAACTTCCATTTTATAACCATCAAGTAACATCTACCTTTTCACCGCAGACTGGGGACGTTGGGATTAACCCGCATCGTTACTGTCTTACCAGGAAGTCACGAAGGTGGTCTCCCTTTCCAATAAGCCAAAGGTGGGCACGAATGTGAAAATGGGTTATGTGGGTCAACATAAAATTGAACATTTAAAAATTATTAAAGTTGTTATCTTTCTCATTTGTTTGTTTGTTTGTTTGTTTGCGTTCGGTTGACTGGTATCTTCAAAAAGGCAATTGGATTGATGCACAGATTAATGACATCAAAGGATAGTCCCGGTGTATTTATACAATTAACGGGTATCACTACATGTAGACATCCAAAATGGCACTAGGTTTATGACCAATCGATCTGTACTTAAGGAATGGAGGTAAGACAGCGACAGTTTATTACCAAATGCGCTGTACGTAAGACATAGAGTTATGACAGCGACGGTTTATGACCTATCGGGCTGTACGTAAGGCATGGAGGCAAGACAGCGACAGTTTATGACCAATCGGGCTGTACGTAAGGCATGGAGGTAAGACAGCGACGGTTTATGACCAATTAGGCTGTACGTAAGGCATGGAGGTAAGACAGCGACGGTTTATGACCAATTCGGCTGTACGTAAGGCATGGAGGTAAGACAGCGACCGTTTATGACCAAGCGGGCTGTACGTAAGGCATGGAGGTAAGACAGCGACAGCGACAGCGATTTGGTGGCTTTACGCTGTGAATCATGGTTTCGATTCCTGGAAGGCCACACAGGAAGTGTTATCCCAAAATAAAGGAAATACTGTAATAAAAAACCTGACATTATATACCTATGAATTGTAAGACCTAGGCCTACTAATTTTTAATTAATTGCTGGTCAATATTGGTTGTCCTATTTGATACGACACATATCAAATACGAGTTTATACGACAACCAGCATTGACCTGCAATTATAGCGTACTGTATCCTTCGTTGCTTCCTTTTTACAACTTATAGATTATTTAATTGTCATTTGCCATGATATTGTTTAAACAGTTGTGGAGTACATCATGTTGAAGCTGATACAACATATATGCTTTTATGGAAGTCCTGGCTGTCTCTATTCGCAGTTTAATCATATGACGTTACTGCTTTCTGGTCAAATGTGTTCGCAAAGCACACCTCAACAGCTCATGCCAGTTCAATAAACACATCACTCACAATGACTCGGATAAGCTGAAATGCTATACTATAGAGAGTGTTACCGAGCAACACCGAGCGTTAGTTCTATTCTGCAAGCGACACATTACAAAAAAAAAAAAAAATACAAGAAGTTTTCCCATGGAGTGCTATCAATGGTTTTCATTTATCCCGTTTCCTTTCACCTTTTCTCTTATTCAAATTAACATGAATGTTAATTCAAAGGAAATTTACATTATCTAATTAATGTGACTTTTATCAAATACATACAATTTTCCGCGTTAGTCCGTGTGAAATACTCCGGATATATCCTATAAGTTTAGCTGCTTGGAACAGGTGCACGTGGTACCATGGTAACTAGTCTCGTGGCGAACCACGTATATAAAAAATGTTATATTTTTAAAAATGTTTTAACTAGATAATAAAACAGTAATATCAGAATATCGTGACTTGATCATTTTAGTCATGCAGCTGTACCCTAGTTTTAATATCCTGTACAGCGTGATCAAACAAAAACACCATACACTGTTTTAATTTAAATTGTATTACCTGACAATAAACAAAATAATAACAATAGACAGGTTATTTATTTGTCTTCTCTGCGGGACTCGTTGCGTCACACATTTAAAACAACCAATCACAAATTTATCTGATACATGGTCGACAACGTTTATAAAAGTTTTTTTTAAAATATTTATGTACTGTTTACATATTTGTTTACTGCTTGCGTGTCGCCATTTTCCTTTAAATGAAGTCACAGGAAGATGAATCAGGCGAACGGGCAATTTAACGAAAACTAACCGACAAATACAGTAGCATGATTCATCATATACGACAAACAACATTCTGCGATGTTGCAAAGAATTTAATATGTTCATGACAGCAAGTACAATCCCTACATTGGTTAGTTTGAACGAAATGTTTCAGTGGTAGGTAAAAGCGTGACTGGTAGTACAATTAATATTTGCGGAATTTAAACTTCGAACAGATCTTGCGCAACTATTCAGTTTGTAAAAAGTTTTGAATATGTACATGTATTTACTGAATACACCAATGTAATCTAACTAATATTTACCAAACACACTAATGTAACCTAACAATACGATTGAATAAATACACCAATGTAATCTAACAATACGATTGACTGATTACAACAATGTAACCAAACAATACGAATAACTGAATACACCAATGTAACCAAACAATACGAATAACTGAATACACCAATGTAACCAAACATACGACTAACTGAATACACCAATGTAACCTAACAATACGATTGACTGAATACACCAATGTAACATAAGAAAACGATTAACTGAATACACAAATTTAACCTAACAAAACGATTTACTGAATAAACCAATGTAACGTAACAATACTATTGAATAAATACACCAATGTAATCTAACATTGCGATTGACTGAATACACCAATGTAATCTAACAATACAATTGACTGAATCCACCAATTTAATGTAACAATACGATTGACTGAATACACCAATTTAATCTAACAATACAATTGACTGAATACACCAATGTAACATAACAATACGATTGATTGAATACACCAAGTTAAACAAACAATACGATTAACTGAATACACCAATGTAAACAAACAATACGATTGACTAAATACACCAATGTAATGTAACAATACGATTGACTGAATCCACCAATGTAATGTAACAATACGATTGACTGAATACACCAATGTAACCTAAGAAAACGATTAACTGAATACACAAATTTAACCTAACAAAACGATTTACTGAATAAACCAATATAACCTAACAATACGATTAAATAAATAAACCAAAGTAACTTAGCAAATCAATTAACTGAACACGCCAATGTAACCTAGCAAATCGAATAACTGAATACACCAAGGTAAACAAACACTACGAGTTACTGAATACACCAATGTAACCTAACAATACGATTTACTGAATACACCAATGTAACCTAACAATACGATTAACTGAATACACAAATGCAATCTAACATTACGATTGACTGAATACACCAATGTAATCCAATAATACGATTGACTGAATACACCAATGTAATCTAATACTACGATTGACTGAATACACAAATGTGAGGATTGGTACGGCAAAAATTACTATGTCAATCGACCAGATGGCATAAGACCACTATTATTTACTTCGGTATTGTCACCCTCGAATATAGTTCTTAGTAAAAATGGTGTGTTGTCTTGTTTTATTTTTTCTGGCCCTGTGAATTTGTTTTTTTGTAGAGTATTTGGTATGGATGTGAAGTAATTGAGTGGAGGTTTCTGGTCAGGGTAAAATTATAACCTAATTGGGTCACATTTGGTGTATTTATCACCATTTGATGGAGGGGTGATTGGGCTGTTGTTTACATTCCGAGACGGCTTCACAACACCTCTCACCATCCAGGCCTTTAAAGTCAAATTTTTCTACGGTCATGAAATGTCAAGACTTGAACTCAAAACTCCAAAAGGACCGATTAAAGTATGTGCCAGGGGTTTTCGCTCAACGAAAGTTTGGGAGGAAACTGTGGGGCCAAGCGTTAACATTACGGCTTATGGCAAATTAATGGTGGTCTGTGGCCATCTATCACGACGACTGTAGTTAGTGATACCATAGTGACGAGAATCTCGCGAGAGTTAGCCGATCGAGTGTATTTAGGTTAATTATGATGAATGAAGACTGTCCGCTGACGCTGCTGTGTTCGACTCAGAAGTTGACCTTAGATGCCCCTCTCAGCTGTTTGGTCGCTGTCTAAAAACTTTCCGCCTACAGTGTGTCAAGCAGTGTGGTGTAGGGTTTTTTACCCGACGGAAGTTTAGTAGAGACGAACAAGACAGCAACCGTTCATATAACGGTTAAGGTCAAATTATTTGCGGTCTGTGGCCACATGTTATAATATCACCATTAAAACAATCAGAGGCGTAGGATATTATCATAATGTATCTTGGTCTGTTGGGCTGTGTGATTCGATCGCTTGTATCACGGAATATTTCTGTTATAACCGTTGTCGTGCTGTTTCACCGACTAATGAACTGGAAAGAGAATTGGCACATAAATAATGTCAAAGGATTTCAAATTTAACCGACATAAAAATAAATTAACCCCACAACAACCACGTCAGTTGTCACCCAGCGTTAATCTAAAAGTATTAGTCCATTATCAAAAACACAGTAAACACTTATCAACTTGAAAAAATAAATTCCAAACTTATTTCTTGCAAATACGTGCTACGGTTTTAGTTTCGATTTAATGTTTAAAATATAATTAAAAATTATCTTATTAGAAAACCAACTGTGCCATTACAGAGCCAAATGACGGCCATTTTGTTCTTAAATTTCTGGCTGCAATGCTAACAGACTCTAGTGCCCTGGTCGAAATTAACACGAGCAGAGTCTGATTCTCGCATACCTAGGTCGAATACAGATATTCAAAGCGGACTTTTTGTATATTTTTGTGTGTGTCTGACCTTGTTGATCGCCTTTTAGTTGTATTACTCCATGGCGTGGACATGAAACAGTCGCTGCTGGAAGCCTCTAATTTTACTCATAGCACAATTCATCAAGCCAGGCAATGGAAACATGTTACGGAAATTAAGACCTACATTTAGATAAACCTAAGCTATATCCCAGGTTCATCTAAATATAGGTCTTAATTTTCGTAACATGAATGCTTTGAGTAAAATTAAAAGGCTTAGAGCAGTCAGAATCATAACTTCATGGAAAACTTATGAGAAGGATAACTTTTATCTCTGACATATAACGAAATCTATAGCCGCTGCCAAATCGTTCAAGGTAGCCCTTTAGCTGTTGTTGAAGATTATGACAGCATGCAGCCCCTGCCCAAACCCCCACGTTAAAGTCAAAGGACACGTGACAATTTGAACATTGACTGAGTAATAAGGTAAGTTAAGGTAAACTTTATGGTTTGTTGTTTATCCCACAAATTTTGTTTATATAGACTACCCTTCGATCATGTTGAATCGCCAAAATATCAATATTCTCTGGCAAATTTGATATCATTTGGCGCTTATGATTGTATCGCGATTCTCTTCCCAGCCAAATAAAAGGGAGTGAGTAACAAGTCCCATCCAGTGCAGGTCGATGTTAAACACGATCGCTTACGGTGCAGATTAAACGAAGCCTCAATAGTTGGCCGGTGGGTTGCTATGCTTCTGCTATAACAGTCAGACGGAACTGGAATAAACCTGTTTACATGTCTCGAATTCTCGGTTACATTTCCAGCATCAATCATCTCTGCACTACATTTTACGTTCTCCGCGCACTCATGATTGTCTTGTTTCAGCTGGCCACGTGATCTTGAATGGCATGCCAAAGGCTTTTGCTAAGTGTTAACCCGTTTACCTACGCTAGATAATTTGATAAATGCCAGCTTGCTTCCCGAGATTCGCATTGTCCGATAAGAGGTTTGATGCGCACCTTGCGCGCTCCTCTCATTAATTTTAAAGAGAAGAAAGAAAAAACCAACGCAACAGTGGATTTTTAAGAATAAGCAAAGGCTATAAGCACCATGGAAATTCTATCGCATGGAAGTTAAAATATAACGGTAGAAGGATACAATGTCGGTACATTGTAAAATACGCACTGGTGGCTATTTATGAAATACGAAGTAAAGTGCCATCATCCAGGCGTTAAAGTACTGGACATACGACATACAGAACTGAATATTTCCAAATACACAATGGTGGTCACAAGTTACCATCATGTGATGGAATCCATTCGCGAGTGTATTGTGAGTGGCAAAACGCTACCATTCAAGTGGTTTATTTTCAAGCTTAATACGATACTTGGTGCAAAATATCCGAGTCGCGGCAAAATTTACTAAAGCGGAATCACATCTGTCACTAAATAGAATTCCCCAACTAACATAAAGGGGACAAAAAGAACACATTCCCAATGTAAATAGAAAGCAGAAAAAAACTTTACCCTAACAGTTAGAAACTAGCTAGTATGAGTGCGGACATACTATAAATAGACCCATAATCTAGAGCAAGGCTCAGTACTCTTGTTGTACTAGACGGCATAGTATAAATTCAGAACTTGTATATAGGGAGCCGTGATTTAGTAACGGTCTTACATGACCATTTTGAAAATCGTATCCCGAAAGTGACACTAAGGATAGCGGGATAGAGAGTAACAATTTGGTAAATACATTATTCTGTGTTATAGAAAAAAACTCCCTGCTTAAAACTCCCACACGATGTATTTCTATCTGTAACCTCACTTTGGCCATACTTTACTGTTTCTATTTTATTTTTATTCGACAAAATGTGTAAAACAACTCACCATGGGTCGACAACCAATTTAAACATAATAGGCCGGAGGGCGAAAGCAAAGCAGCTTGATTGTTTTAGAACGGCGATTTATATTTCTGATCATTTTGCCATTAATAGGTTTACAAATTTATTATAGAGTTAACATTATTCCAGAATTTATATAGCTTCACCCATTGGACTAGACATTGGGCACCCATTCGATTGGTAGGGCTAATGTATTAACTCAATGCATGTCTGTGTCTAGCAATCTTACTGCCTGACTGATCGATTGACCCCTAAATGACTGATTGAGTGTATGCTATAACGAGCCGCCTATTCATTTATTGATAATTCTGACAGCTTTTTATAGCTATTTTGTACTCACATCCAATATAACGTTGCCATTATCCTAGCACAGTATATTTGCATAGCACTGCGGTAAAACATCAGCGGTGTATTAGGTTAAAAGGTTATAGATATTTGACCTTTTTACTATCTGGTATAACAGATTTGCCGTATGACCTAACTTACGGTGCTGTTTGTGGGTCGTTCTTATCTACTAGAATCATATGCCATCAACGACCATCTAGCCTACATATCCAACACACATTAGGTGGATCTGTACTTAAGGGATTGATAAACGATTTGAAATATCTCTGAAGATATGTTCCTCGCTCCTCGAGATTTACTCCATTTAACGCAAGAAAGTGCGCGAAAAGCCAATCGTGCCCCAGGCTCCATTAAGGTGCACTCCTGGCTGTTGTATCTTTTGTTCTCAGCAAAATATCACACGACAACACGTTGGCTGACTGCCTGTATATGGCAAGTAACGCGAGAAAGTGCGTGAAAAGTCAATCGTGCACCTAACTCAAATATATGTTCCTGAACCAGGTTACATGTACCTGGACTGGGACATTTCTCAACATATAGGCTGTACTACGTCTGCACCATCTCAAAGAAACCCGATACATAGACAGTAGCCTAGTTAGGCTATACGTGATGCTCACTGAGAAACTGTGCGACCATGACCCGATGGGCTCGCATCGCAAAGCTTACATTGAACGTAACTATCATTACCACACTTTGTCGTCACTACTGGTCGTCATGGCAATTACGTTTTTTCTTTAGCAAAGATTGATGTGCGAAACGGGTTCTAAGATCGGTTGTTCAATAGGGTATTAACTTAATTAATTTAAATTTATTTTTCGGCGTCACTTAACAATTCAGTTTCAACTTGATGACGTTTCGGATTCAAGCCTGGCTTGTCTTTTGAACAACTCAACACATCCATCGGCATATAGTCGCCTTGCATGTTAAACGGTATGGCCAATCGGTTACGATCGCCGACACTCGGACATGGAAGTGCTGTGACACTGCCTTCAGTAGTATAGTACATCGACGTCCGCTGTTAAACTATACTCGAAAGATACTGAAAAACATTAATCTTAACGTAAATGGTACCTCAGCAAGTGAGAGCCAATGACCTGGCCAAACAGACCCTACTATTTTTCTCTGTTTCAGATTAAATCGTGGCGACTCTTTGTGATTTTTTCTTTCTCCGGGAAGAGAACAACGCCATCGATTGCACTTACAAGTATAAATTTTAAAAAGGGAAAGATTCAACATATCAAAAGCTGGAAATAATAACCAATTAAATCTATTCACTCCTAGTTAGAGTTTATCCAAAAATCAATTTGGTGTGATAGGCCTACACGGATTCAGCGCGGATATTCAACTTCATCTTGGATGCTCCATTGATGTTTTCGGTTATTATGTAATGTTAAGAACACAAAGGCAGGATTGTGTGATTTAACCTGTTTAATAAAATTTTCTAAATGCTGCGTTTGATGTGTGTGTCTTGTTTTCGGTGTCAGAATGATGAGCAATTGACCTAATTACGACCAACGCGCTCTAAAACAGTGCAACACTGATTTACCTCATAATGGGATCAGCGGCTTGAAATAACTTAGCTTTGACCTATTTCCGTACGTCTTGCACTATTAAACAGAAGTGTCATAGTCAGGTTATATTGTTAATGTAAGGATGTGCCACCTATATTTAAATATTGCGATTATACCATTACTGAAGTGCCATCTTGTTGATGATTGTTAAGCGATTTACTGATTGATGCTCAGGTGTACTTGCACAGTTAGGCGACTTGAGACATTCCGATGATTCAACGTCGGTTTCAAAGACTTTGTCTCAACGCATCATGCTATTTTCCTGCTGATAATTGTGTCGAAGATAGAATGTTAGACATTCCTCGTCGGTTGAATGGGCTGTAATATTTAATAGTAATTTTGAGAAAAAAAATAAATAAATAAAATAAAAAAATATAAATATGTAATTATGTTTTATGGACAATAAATTATTTCATCTTACCTTTGTCGGTGTCCGGGAATTGCTCAACAATTTGCTGCCACTTTCTGAGCTCACTGAGAGAATTGCTTTCCTGGCATAAGGGCCGTCCCCATAACGATCTGTATTGACGGGAGAATTGAAAACGTCGCCCGTTACAATTAATTTAGAGCTATTCTCGACTGTTTCCGTAGAGCAAAACTCAGGAGTTATGAGAACACCCATTCTGATGTCACGAATTGTCACACAGGATAATGAAAACTTTGAATTAAAGTATGCAAGAGGTACAAGTTACTTATCGATGCCTATTTCTAAAAATGTCAAAATTCACTGTTTTAACACGTCATAATATTCATGCTCTGGAACATTAATTATCGACATTGATCCTAAACAATATTTACTGATATTCGATGTCACAGAAAAGCCTTTGTAAAATGAATAGGTATCACCCAGAAAATCAAATATAAGGATGGCGCGCAAGTATGTTCAGCCAACCGCATTTATGTGGGGCTACCAATGTGATATTTCCGTCAATTGTTTGAAACCATGATAACAATTACTGGTTAATTGCTCGAATTTCTCAAAGTTTTTTTTTCCACAAACCAACTGTTCTGGAAATTTGCAATTAACAGATGATTAGTGAAGGGATTCGTCAGGTGAATCCAGCCTAGATACAAGAGAACATCGTATCCAGTTTTCGGCACCAACACTGATGAGTCTAATAGGGAGAATCCGCCGCTCCTATTTTCATTTCAACTCAACTCGTTTTGTTTTATATATGTCTGAGTTTGTGAACTACGCAGGATTGTTCTTAACTCGGGTTTAACCCCGGTCCCTCCCCAAATCTTTGTCACGGGGCGGGGGAAAAACTGAGAACCTTTTGCGCATGACAGTGGTCGGTGTTTATCGGGTTTGTCAGGTCTATGTGAGTGTTGCCGAACGAAATCCTTATAGTATAATGTTAGTTTCTCCAAAGCCGGACTTAGCTTGACTTGTTATCACGATAGTAAACAATGCTTACATATATGAAATATGTAGTACATTCACTGTCAGCTGATCGAAACAGCTGTTTGTTAGACGGGGCTAAATATAACGTACAGAGATGAAAACATTGAAGGCGTGTTTAACTGGTTTCTTGATTGTTTTTCGGAGTTTTACATCAAATAAAAGTTTACGTCACATTTCTAGAAACAGTATAAGGTTTATTAAATTTAACTGCAAACTACATGCCTTAACTTTGGTATAAAGCCAAGCTACGGGCCGCAAATATATCGTGAAAGTTGTTGAAATAGTCGCACTGTTACCTCTACTTGAGAAAACGCGGTCAGTTCCGCAGAACTTATTCCTGGTTAAAGGTCGGAATTATGTTAATATAAATAGCTAACACATTCTACTCAAACAGGCTGTTGCCAGTGGACAATGACACCCCTGTCCCCCAACTCCTCTACTCCATTTGTTAAACAAAAAGGGTCAATAATACGGAAGCAAATGTACACAACCCGTACACAAAAAACGCGTGTATGGTCAAGAGGTCGTCACATATGAGTGAAACAAAGAATGAGGTAGGCCTATAATGCTCTAAAATAGACATAAAGTCACAAATGTAAATTTAAAACCCACCACTTACGGTCGACTTATCGATGTATTGATTGGGTATTAAGAACCATATAGCCTAAATGGTATCGCACATACATATTTCCAAAAAATTATCACACTAGAGGCCCATTGGCGGGTAGATGATGCTGGGGAAGGGGAGGGGGTGG
>JAVFBW010146220.1:0-12566 GCA_034783835.1 Mopalia ciliata
GCCTCTTACGATCGACTGAGGAAGCCGAGGGAGTATTCTGCAGGGCCATGGCCCACCCGCTCCCTCACGGGGCTGCATATGTAAAGCCTGACATTTTGAACTTACTGTCTGTGGTAGTGCTGCTTGCCGAATAACCTTTTTCCACAAGATCATAATCAATTATTTGTAGTGCACTTATTACAACGTTACTGGTCGAGGGTCCAGGGGCCGCCTAATCCAAGTTTTACACAGCCGAAGGCGCTTTCTGTGCCCATCAATCACACTGGATGTTATTTTATAAAGACAATGAATCATCTTTTGTTCCAGATAAACTCCCGTTATATTTCCCTTTCCCTCATGACAAACAGAGGGAGATAATAACGAGCAGGGAGGTAGTGCATCTCAAATTTTAACGATGAAACGAACAGGATCAAGGTTGGGGTCAATTATAATTGAGTTATTCAATTGCAATTATAGTGTCATGGTAATCATAATTTTCCGAAATTGTGATGCCCGTTATTGCAATTGAAGTTTTTGAACTCTATTGTAATTCATGTAATTGAAGTGTTTAAATTGTTGTAATTCATGTAGCACAGTTGATAACCAGTGTTCAGGGGCCCTATAATAAATGACCCGGAGCCAAAATATCAAATTCCATCCAGGAAAAATCTGTCAACTGTATATATGGACAAGCAACGTGCAGAAATTGATGAAGCTCTTAAGGTGGGATTGGCAGAGGTGAAATGGGTGTGTGTGTAACTGGACATTTGGTCAGACCGCTCAATGGTGGCTTCCCTGGGTGTTACTGTCCATGTCACCCAATTAAGACTGGAATTTGGTTCAGAGAACTCTGTCTTGTGTGTGTTTGGAAGGCTCCTATACATCCAATTCCATTAGTGATGCCTTTAATTTAGTATTTGCTACATGTACATATGATATTAAACAGAAGGTAGGCATCATGTTCACAGACAATGCTAGTAATATGACAACAGCATGCCAAATTGGCCTTCCAGGATTTCAGAAGAAGGAAACAATGGTGATGACTTGGATTGTGGAGACTCTAGAGGATGATGGGGACGCAGACAATATCAGGTTATTTCTTATGGTAGAACATGAGCAGAAACATGTGCTCTGTTTAAATCATACCATACAGCTATGTGTTAACGATGGAATCCAGTATCCAGGTTCCCAATTAACAAATGTTATTGAAAAGGCATCTAGAAAAGTTTCACACATTACAAAGTCAGCACTGGAATCAGACATACTGAAAGACGAGAACAAGTTAAAGGTATCTGTATGCACTAGGTAGAATTTTGAAGTTGAGATGTGGATATCAATTCCGTCTGTGGATGCTGAAACCCTGTTTGTTTATTTTTTTGATTGGTGTTTAATGTACTCAAGGGTATTTCAGTTATATGAAGACGGATTGTCCACTTCACACTGCCTTATTACAGTGGAAAACCGGGTTGAAACCTCGTAAAAACCACCCCCGCGATTGCCAGATTGAAGCATGTTCCCTACAGGAAGCTCAAAGTTCAAGTAGGGGTTCAAGCTTAAAATATTCAATCCCGACAAGCAAAACCTGATCAAAGATATTCTGAGACAGAGGATAGACACGGCCATATTACCTTAAAATGATGAGCCATTAAGATAAAACTAGAGCTGTGGCAGAAGGTGGGCTGCTTGACTTCCTGGAGGAGTAAGATCATGCTAATATCAAACAGGAGGAACTCACAAGATATCTTTCACAGGACAAGAACCTCAACCTTGCCATTAGTCTACTGGAGAGACAACACACTATATATATCTACAGCTCTCTAAAGTGGCCACTCAAAGTTTATTTATTCCAGCACCATCTGCTGCCGTGGATCATCTTTTAAGTGTGGCAGGAAAATTGTATCTCCTGGCCAGTGAAGTCTAAGTGACAAAAACTTTCTTTGCTTACTTGACACAAAAACTAATAAAGAACTACCTCACTAGAAAGAGGCCGATAGTTAATTGATGAATGAGATAAAGTTGTGTATCTCTCTGTAAGTAGGACATGTAAGCGCACACACTTCCAGTAGGCCACGGCCCTGACACATTTATGGGTGAAGAGAAGTTTGATATTACCTCTATATTTTACATATATATAAGTTATATAACAAAAACTTTTCTTGTTTTTGAAATCCAATGTTAAATATTTATTTGAATAAATTGTGTGGTTAAATTAGTGTAATATAAGTTGCGATGAAAGATTGCTGTACTTTATGAAAGGACATCCCTTAGTGTTCTGGTACAGCATTCTGTGTTTGCTCTAGTACCCTTGATCCCCTCAAATTTGTCTATAAAATGACTATTTTGGAAGATATTTAAAGGATTTGGAAATTTTGTCGGAGAGGCAGAAGATAGATTTTTCAGTTATTAAGCATTAACATCTGTCAGAAAGCATAATTTTGTTTGATTACATGCTGTAATATTGTCAGCTGTAATATTCTCACAAGCAAAAAAGTTAGGATTTGTCATGAATGAAATTTGAGGTGATTTAGGGTAAAGCAGGTTGTCAAACATAAAAAAAAATGAGTTTTAAAGCCATATTCCAATCTTTTCAGGAAAATCCCTTGAATAAGGATTTATTATTTATTTTTTCAAATCCTGCTGATTTCCCCCTTGCTGAAAATTGAAAAATTTCACATTTTTGTGATGTATCGTAAATAATAGAGCTATACTTCGTTTTAATTCCATTGTAAGAAGACTACAACTTTGTTTCCATATGTATTTCTATTAATAATTGAAATTTGATTGAATGTATGGTTTAGCCCCTCATTTGGTGGTATGTTTGTTTGTTTGATTGGTGTTTTATGTCGTACTCAAGGGTGTTTCACTTATATGACGACAGACATAAATACAGGACATCACAAACAAATCTGCTTCCCGTTACCCTTTATCTCTGAGAACACCAGGACAACAAAAAGCAACCTCTTTTCTCGCCTCTTACGATCGACCGAGGAAGACAAGGGAGTATTCTGCAGCCATGGCCCAACCGCTCTCTCATGGGGCCATTTGGCGGTATGAAATGATAACAGTAAAAAGTTAAGTTCATTCTCTGCATTTAACTACATTAAAAGTTTTCAAAGCTTCACAAAAACAGAATGATTTACATTGTTTTTCTTTCTATCAAACAGGTGTTTTCAGCTCCTCGCTAAATAATATTAAACCTAGACAAAATATTCTGTGTTAAAAATCCTAACTAACATTAGACTCTTTAAAATGAACCAGAAACTGAACCAGTCAAGCAAAAGTGGTCCACATGAAACAAAAAAAAAAAAAAAAAAAAATGATCCCAGTTCACCCTGCTCTACGGAGCATTAATATCAAAATCAGGTGATGATGTTCCATAAATTAACATGATCATTTGCATCACCCCTGGAAAAAATGTAAAATTTCTTGCGAACACTAATTTTCAGGTTTAAAAATTTTCAGATTCTTCAAACGGTGAACACAGAGCAATATTGGAGTGGGTTTTATAAAAATTAAAATAAAAAAATATTTAAAAAATTTAAACATTTTTTGTTGTTTTTGTGTTTTAAATTTCCCACCAGACCTAAGATTTCACGTGACTGTGGGTCACATGATTTTCCAGGGGTGATTTGCATATGGTTAAAAGTAAACTGATTTATACACATGATACAAGATGACTGAAAAAAAAATCATGCTTCTTTCGTTTCATGCATCGATTCATTTCGTTTCATGCATCCACGCATGGATCTATTTAAAAATACATTTCAACGTTCATGTCAAACATAATATAAAACTCATTTAAACAAACAGTTGAACTGATTTACAATAAATCATTAAAGAAATGTTTTAAATCTGGAGTCAGTCATATGAGGGTGATATCCGAGTGATAGTAAATAAGGCCTATGAGGAACTAAGGTCTTATGTAAATTGAATGGATTTCTTATCTTAAAAAGACTTATAAATACTGTTTAATACAGTATACATGTACATGCCTTTTTAAAGAAAGGAAAATTTATTTTCTCTCCATGACATAGGATATTACTGGAAATACATCCCAAGATTGTATGATATCTCAGGTCTATTATAAACAATATCATTTTCCCAGATGGTAAATACAGACTTGTACATCACGAGGTGATTGGTTTCGCACATAAAATGTCTTCTACTTCTAATAGCTTCTGTCCTATTATTTTATCATGTCCCTCGAACTTGAAATATCCTGTAAATTGTGATCCTTTTAACATCAGAGGAAACCATAATTCATCGTCTAACCACATTTGTGAGAAAGGTAGTTGCTCTGCATTGTACCACTGTGGCTTCATCTCTGGAAAGAAAAGAAGTTGGATTCGATGAGAACACTCTTGTTAAATCACTATTTAATCTTATAATACTCAACAAGACCTTTCTATTACCAATATAAATATAGACTTTTCTAACATTACTGTTGATATTATTATATAATACTCAAAATATGTCCAAAATCAGCGTTTTTTAAATACTATACATATCATTATTATTAAAAGTTTTGTTTAGAAAATATAAAATCACTATTCTCATTTATCAGATCTGGTTAAGTTTTACTCCATATAAGAAATAAATAGAAGATTTATGAGCATTAAATCTATACACCTACCCTCTGTTTCTTGTGGAACTCCAGAATATCTCTTGCATGTAAACACATGAACTTCCATCAATTGAGGCTCACCCACAAATTCAAACATTATCAGACCAACTTTATTCACGGTTTCGGCTTTGATGCAACTTTCTTCCAACAATTCTCTGCAATTAAGTCAAAGGCAAATATGATAAATTAATTTGCCCTTTCTGAAATTTGTTTAAAGAGGATTGTTTGTTTGTTTGGTTGGTTTTTGATGTCGTACTCAAGGGTATTTCACTTACATAACGACAGATTGACCACTTCACACTACACAGCCTTATTATGGTGGAAAACCAAGAGAAAACCTCGTAAAAACTACCCCCACGATTGCCGGAGCCACAACATTGATTGGAGGAGTTTGTTTGATAGGAGTAGTTGGTTTGATCGGAGGACCGGGAGGAGTTTGTTTGATGGGAGGAGTTTGTCTGATAGGAGGAGTTGGTTTGATCGGAGGACCGGGAGGAGTTTGTTTGATGGGAGGAGTTTGTTTGATGTGAGGAGTTTGCTTGATCGAAGGAGTTGGTTTTATTTGATGAGTTGGCTTGATCAGAGGAGTTTGTTTGATTGGGTGAATTGGCTTGATGTGAGGAGTTTGTTTGTTGGAGGAGTTGGCTTGATTTATTTGATGAGTTGGCTTGATGTGAGGAGTGTGTTTGTTGGAGGAGTTGGCTTGATCAGAGGAGTTTGTTTGATTGGGTGAGTTGGCTTGATGTGAGGAGTTTGTTTGTTGGAGGAGTTGGCTTGATCAGAGGAGTTTGTTTGATTGGATGAGTTGGTTTGATTGGAGGAGTTTGTTTGATCAGAGGAGTTTGTTTGATAGGAGGAGTTCGTTCGATCAGGAGTTTGTTTGATCGGAGGAGTGTGTTTGATCGGAGGAGTTTGTTTAATCGAAGGAGTTTGTTTAATCAGAGGAGTTTGTTTGTTTGATCAGAAGAGTTTGTTTGATCAAAGGACATTGTTTGATTGGATGAGTTGATTTAATCGGAGGAGTTTGTTTGATCGAAGTAGTTTGTTTGATCAGAGGAGTTTGTTTGATTGGATGAGTTTGTCTGATTGGATGAGTTTGTTTGATCAGAGGAGTTTGTTTGATGGAAGGAGTTCGTTTGATCAGAGGAGTTTGTTTGATGGGAGGAGTTTGTTTGATGGGAGGAGTTCGTTCGATCAGGAGTTTGTTTGATCGGAGGAGTTTGTTTGATCGGAGGAGTTTGTTTAATCGAAGGAGTTTGTTTGATCAGAAGAGTTTGTTTGATCAAAGGACATTGTTTGATTGGATGAGTTTGTTTGATCAGAGGAGATTTTTTTGATTCGAGGAGTTTGTTTGATCAGAGGAGTTTGTTTGATCAGAGGAGTTTGTTTGATCAGAGGAGTTTGTTTGATTGAAGTAGCTTGTTTGATCGGAGGAGTTTGTTTGATCGGAGGAGTTTGTTTGATTGGATGAGTTTGTTTGATGGGAGGAGTTCATTTGATCAGAGGAGTTGGCTTGATCGGAGGAGTTTGTTTTATTTGATGAGTTGGCTTTATCGAAGTAGTTTGTTTGTTGGAGGAGTTGGCTTGATCAGAGGAGTTTGTTTGATCGGAGGAGTTTATTTGATCGTAGGAGTTTGTTTGATCGGAGGAGTTTGTTTGATCGGAGGAGTTTGTTTGATTGGATGAGTTTGTTTTATTGAAGTTTGTTGATTTGACTGGGTGTGCTTCATTCTTATAAAATCTAAATAGTGAAGCACACCTACAATGAATATGATTCCCTTCATGCATTCAACGAATAAAAAGCTGCAAAAACAGGTTTTTTGACAGAAAGTTTTGCTGAACCCTGGCTCATTATGTTTATACCCAACCAACATAATTCTACAATCTACCAGATGAGGCCTTTAAACTGTTTACCAAACAAATTTGATCAGCGGCTGGTGAAACTGAAAGGCAGATTAATCAGAAAGCATATAAACAAACTTATCGGACCTATTACATATAATGAAGGAAGATTTGTTAGATTGATTGGGGTTTAAAGGCGTACTCAACGATATTTTCCTTATATGATGACAGATTGTCCACTTCACACTGTTCCTTGCCATATTACAGTGAAAAAGGGGGATGATACCTTGTAAAAATGACCCCTGCCATTGCCAGAGCTACATCTTGTGACTGACTCATATACCTGAGGGTCGACAGATGGATTCAATCATGACGGGCAGAAAACAATATGTACTAATTGGACCTTATCTATAGATACAGTTATCAAATAAACTGTGACATGTGTCCATTAAATATGAAAAAGACAACTAACTTTTAACATCCATAGACTACCATTGCCAATAATTAAAAAGATCACTTAATACCAAAGGACTTACCGTTTAGCTCCTTCTTCCACGGTTTCCCCGTTCTCCACTTTTCCGCCAAATCCATTCCACTTGCCTGCTCCAAACCCTCTTTTCTTTAATCCTAATAATACTTTTTTTCCTTCTTGGACAAAAACCAAGGTTAAAAGCTTGTTTTTCACCATTTTAAAATCTACAAATAAAACCAATAACATTTTGTCTTTAAATTCTTTTTTTGTTTTTTTTATGTTCACTACCAAGGTATTTTACTATTTGTTTAACAACAGACCCCAGATCTCTTTCCCACCAACTAATGAAGGTCCTATTCAAACTTATCCTTATTCAGATTTATTACCGAATGAGAAGCACTTTGATGTAAAGAATTTTGTTTTATTAAAAGACCCGAAGTGTTTTGTTACAGTGGAAATATAATGTTCCTCTAGAGCAAAATATTGTTTTCAAATTAAAATATTAATTTGAGTAATGCACAGTTGAAATTTAATTTTAAGTTTAGTGCATTTATTTTGTTTCCATTTTCCCCCTGGTATTAAAATATCTAACCCAAAATACCGTATAACTTCTAGCAATTGGGACAGAGAAATAGGCTTTACCACAGAGGGTCTTACATGTTATTTCTGTGGCCTGTCCCAAAATTAGAGTGTCTCAACAGTAATATTTTTTGTCAGAGGGTTTGTCTGTTCCCCATTTAATACGTAAATTTGAAAAAAATCGCCTAACCCCCTCACTCACTGGCTACACTCGTTTGCAGTGAAAACAGGTTAGCAAGTGCATATTCAATTTATTTTCATCTAATTCTTCAATAGATTACGCACAGCCATATCAATGTATGGTGCTTAGTTGTTGTATGCGAGTTTCGACTGATGATTGGTTGCCTGTTATTATTAAAGCATTCTTAAATTCGATCACCTGACCCTTAAACCAGGGGATCGATTTTTTTTATCACCCCGGTGAATGTTATTTCGAGGACTGCAGTGTATACAAACATTGGAAGCAATCAAAGACCACTGCTTTTTATAACTTAAACATCTTTGGATTGGTCAAATGGTCACTGAAGTGAGATTAAATGTATAAATAAGAACACAGTTCAATCTATTTCATTCTGTACGATTCGACTCTTGTTGAAATGTGGAAACTATTTAAACTGCAATTTTGATTGTTTGTTTCATTGGAGTTTAACGTCCACTCAAGGATTTTTCAATTATATGACAACGGACTGTCCACTTCAAACAGTCCCGAAGCAATTTTGAAATGATGAATTTTAGGACTACGGCAGATTTCCCTATGTTAATTGAATATGTCAATTTCTCATTTTTAAACAGCTGATTTTTCTAAAAACATGTTTGAGTAACTGACTCACCCTATTAGCCGATAAAATATAATAGATCATTCAAGTAAGAAACAAAATGCATACTTTGGGAAATCAGTCTAAATGTGGAAATATGTTTAAACCATCAAACCTTTAGAACTTCTTTAACAATAAAATATTTTAAAATCATTATAATTACAAAGCTAATTTTCCCTTTTAAATGTGAATCTTAAATATCCTGATAGTGTGAAAGGTAAGTTTACAGTAAACAGAATTGTTTAAATGCACATTGAACTAGTCCACATAATTCGGCTCTGTAAATTTTTCACCATCTGATATTTATCCTAATACAGAGTCCGAATTCAAGTAATAACCCGAAAGTGATATTGTGCTCCAAGTCGTAAACAGTGCCTAAATATGTGCTTAATTAGGCAGTTACCACAAACATTATAGCAATATTTCAATGAAAAAATAACATGTCATAAATAAACAGTATTATACCTTAATCCGAAAATATTGAATTTGCAGCATGAACCGGAGATAACAACCATGTTTAACTTTATAGAAGCTTAGATCTTTATGAATATCTTGGAAAACGAGACTTATTTTATTAGCCAAGCTTTCGGGAATGTGTGGATAACACTGTATTGACACAGGCTAAAAAGGATTGATGAAGGTAAGAAAATATACATTGGCTATTTGGGCTAGTCGGCTTTATTTCTTTAAAGCGGTTGCGTTGATGCAAAAAAAAAAAGAACGAATTTCGAAGATGAAACTCAACGATTCAACGAAAAACGAGCAGGTCTGATTTTTTCACGCAAACGGTCATGTGCTTGTACATCGGATGTGTACAGTGTATGTATGTTCTACACAAGATAACCAGAAAATGATTCTCATACCCTGTCAGAAATATTTTTCATCATAGACAGACCATAATATAAGTTTAATTAAATATGAACCATTTCTTGCTGCATTTATGACGTAAATTTGAGTTAAAAAACCCAATTAATTTACTAACTAAAAATGAAAAAGGAGATTGATAAACAGCGCAAAATAGAAACCTAAGGCTGTGTTAACTGTGACCTGCTTGGCTGGCTTTCCAGCCAATCAAAAGCACATTGGTTTATGGTCTTGTTTAGCTCTATGACAGCCCAACAGGCTTAATTTGGATAACTTTGTAAACATTTTCCATCAACTGCACCCCATGTGCTCGGAGCCTCTGATAATGGCCTGATTAACTCTTTGTCTTGATGAAGCCTCTCAGACAGCTTAGCACGCTGATAAAACAACAACATCACTATATTAGGACAATCCCGACTTGTCACAGGTTGGTCTACTGGTATTAAAGACTTTATTTGTGAATGGCATTTAATTAAAATCGGTACCAGTTATAACCGTTTACTCGGCATATCGTGATCCATCCAAGTGTAATTACACTGTATATTTACATAAACTATATACGAGAACGACCGTTTGCGCAATTTTTTTCCACTTCACCGAACGATAGGTGACGTGGGTTTAAACTCACGCGAACGGTAGATCGGTTACGCAAAATTTTGATAAAATAAGGCCTGGAGTTGTAAAAGGAGACAATCGCTTGTCTAATCTACAATGATGCAATGTACCCATATTATGGTAATCTGGCTTCAGCTGTATAGAAAGAAAAAAAAACTAGTTATATTTTCCCGTCTTGACTTAGAGCTTTATGTCACTGGGTATCATCAAAGACAAATTGTTTCCATACATGTATATATCAGTGGGATAAGTAAAACACTAGTCAGACACAGGTACCGTTTCAAAATTCCCAACCTAAAGCGCTCTACAGGCCTGCAGTCCACTTCCAAATACATCTCCCGCTTTTATCAATTTGACTTTCTTACCTCCACACAGGAGAACTACAAGCACGTTGAACCGAATGCGCTTGCTCACATGTTAGCTTCCGGTGATTTGTAGACGACTTCGCGATGCCTTTACCATTGCAACAGGGCCTATTCCAGGTATATTTTAAAACCAAAATGCTCTGAAATAATATGTTTAACTACTCTTAAATTGATACGGTTCAGTTCTTGGAAGATCTATGAAAAAACGTCCACCAACTTCATAAACTATCACTTCAACACCGGCTTGCTATCTCATGCTCTTCAGAAAATGGCGGAAATGTCTTTCGATACGTCAACCTTAAAAATGACAAATCATTGAAATTTGGTCTGTAATTATTACAGGTAGTAATTTAAGTGCATATAAATTAGAATTAAGAATATTCAAATGCTGACTAATGCACTGTAACTGAAATTGTTATTAAATTGTTTACTATAAGTTAAAAAAAATCAAAGCAAAAGAGGTTACGTATACTAAGTAAGTTATATAGGCCTTTAGTAACGTTTATAAAAAAAACAGGGGATTCTTTGCATTCGTTGTAGCCAATGATTTGCAAGACGTTACAGTCTTACAAGGCATTTGATGTCTTCAAAATGAAAATGTAATTAATATCTGTCCGATTAAAGCCTAATGACAGATGGTTAGTTGATGTTCAGGACAGGGACCAAGTCGTCTAACACCTAATTGTCTTAAGTCGATTCGTGTAAAATAATTGTCATATAGTCTATAACTAGGACCAATCGTATAATATTAATTCTGGTGTTTTACAGAGACATTTTTATGGGGTTGTTGTGCCCTGTAAGCTTACTCTTTGAGCTAAAATTTGAGATGCTGGTAGTTCTAGTTTTAATGTTGTCCCATACCGGTAATTCTAGTTTTAATGTTGTCCCATACCAGTAATTCTAGTTTTAATGTTGTCCCATACCAGTAATTCTAGTTTTAATGTTGTCACATACCGGTAATTCTAGTTTTAATGTTTTCTTTTTTTCTGGCGTCTGCAAATGTTAAAAATATCAGTTACCTCCCCTGTGATACGACCGAAAGTAATGTGAGCGGTAGGGATGTAACGATACACTGATGTATCGTTGTATTGCGATATCTTTGCATACAATACGATATTTTATAGCCCTGTATCGCGATACCACATTGTTAGTTATTTATATACTTATTTTAATCCTCTAACAACTTTATTTCACAAAACTTAACTTATATAATGCCGCGGATGAACGCTGTAGTGAATCTGAATAAGCAAGGGACTGATGTAGCTATTTTTAGAACTGGAAAGGCTTCCACAATGTACTGTTTCTTAACGGTGTGTTGATTGGCTGTGACAGCCGAGAGTTCTGACATATGGGCCAATTGAAGACTCTGTATTATGCGCATTCGGCTGGTGTGGAGACAATGGCTGAACGATCAGCAAGAATTTAACTCTGCGTTAAAAAATTTAATTTAATTATTGTACAACCGCACATTTCATTAATTAATAAGTCTGATGAAGCCATACGGCGACTATGGTACTACCGTGGGCCTATAAATCGGCAGTGTGGCTATTTTGGGGTTAACATTTCAAAATTGTTTGTCACGTAGGCCTATGAGAAGTACATCGGCATCGGGCGATTGGCTGCAGTAAGTGTAAATCACAACAGGAACAAACAATTTTTTTTTCCCATATACTTTCGAACTCTGAATCAAGAATGTACACTATTGCGATACGTATCGTATCGTGTCACCAAAATCGAGATACGTATCGTATCGTGGCAAGGGTGTATCGTTACATCCCTATTTTCATTAAGAGCCGGCAATAGGCGATTTTCGGTTGGCTACTTCAGCCGCAATCGCCGCCTACTTTTACACAGAAACATTTTTTTTTTTTACTCGTTTAAACTAGTCTTTAAGACTGACGAATTGTCTGATTTGGCTCTGCTTTAAGCTGATAGGCAGAAGATAGAACAATAAAATGATGCACCTCTTGAATTCATAATTTTGTACTTGGTAAGTCCGAACATTTCCATATTCTGTTGCAGTAGTGAAACTGAAAGTCCGACAGCATTCTCTACGAAAACATGTGAATCATGCTGCATGGAGCCGAAAGTCAAGGACGTTTCTCTGACTGCCAGGGGTGAAATGTAACAAATGTCCCAGCAGCATTACTCTCAAAATTGTTTTATTTGCGATAAATACGTTAGCAAAATATTTATGCTGATTATGGAGTGTTAAAATCATTAATTCATTTAACAGGCCATGGGATTTCAGCGGTTATGGAAACCCCTTTTTGGGTTCCGTAGTTCACAGCCATGGGAACCTGACGGAACCCAACATTGGGTAGTATATTTAATTATAAATGGAAACCCATAAGCCATTGGATGAATCGCATAACAGGATTGTTTTGCACCTGACCAGACCAGCCTTCCCT
>JAVFBW010146231.1:0-12566 GCA_034783835.1 Mopalia ciliata
ACACAACTCTTCCTATACTGGCTTAGGCACAAGACAGAAAATCAAATCGTGAATCTGTCCCCTCTTAGACCCTTCTCATCAAACTATCTTAATAGCGTGGGCGTTTAGATTCAATAAGTACTGCCCAATAGTATTTGATATACCAGCTTTCTGACACATTTTATAGCCAATTGAGACTTGAAAACGCCAATAACCCCTTAAAATACGGAATACGGTTCAACTATCTGGGGTTTTAAATATATTTTTTTGTATTTTTAATATTGAAAATGTAAAATATGTTTGTATTTTCGTTCCACTGTGACTGTAGACTTGAAATTTAGCAGAAGGACCTGTGGGTCTAGCGGAGGAATCTGAGGAATTCGCGCGGCAAAATGGAAGGTTATATACTTTTTTTCTCTATACTCGACAGCAAATATTAACTAATAAAGAAACTATTTGCACGCACTACCATAGCGTGCACTACACTGCATGTATACATCATAAGACATATATATACTATATTTGTATTTAGTTCAGAATTATAACATTATTCATATGATGTATAACATATTTGATTCCAAGGAAAAAAAAATAAGGAAATATAATATTAATTGGACATGGGCACAACATATGGTCACCTCGTGGTTAACTGGTGATATATTGAGAACCACATAAATATACAACGTGGTTAATATATTGTGGCTGGATCCACCAGAAACCGTTTGAATGCCACATGGTAAATATCTTGTGGTTGAATCCACCAGAATACCATGAGATTACCAAGTGGTTTATTTTTCGTGAATGGAACCGCCATAAGACATGTGAATACCACGTGACTTAATTTCATGAATGGAACCAACGAAAAATATTGAATTCTTGTAATTTCAACTATCGCACTATTTACCTATTGGTTCATTTTCAACATCAAAGTCATAGCATACCATGAGTTTATATCTTCATTGCTCATTTACCCTGTTCGTAAGAAGTAACCGCCATGCATATAAATAATTCAAGGCATCAACACTTTAAAAAAAACATTGACCTCAGACACTTCACAAAACCGAGTAAAGTCCCAGGACGCACTGGCTTGACTTTATCACGTAAACCACATTAATGATATATCACAATCCTTTCTCTATCTCTGTGGCATTACGCTCATATAACCAGCAACTAACAGTAGCCCATACTGACTATACCCTATACGCTGGTTCATATGGCAAAGCTTTTCAGGTAAAGGGCTGCGGAGCTTAGCTCTAGATTGGGTACAGTCTGTTTGGGTTACTGAAAGCCGATCGCTGGTTATACGAGCCTACTGTGGCATATGTTGGAGTGTAAAAAGAGGAAAAACCCGGATCCTTTTCCTGGCAATTAACAAAAATATCAATATATATCTGGACAAAAAGAGCTAATGCGCATGATTGTTTGTTTGTTTGTTTGTTAGATTGGTGTTTAACGTCGTACTCACGGGTATTTCACTTATATATGACGACTGATTGTCCACTTCACACTGTACACAGCCGTATTACCTCGTAAAACCACCCATGGGATTGCCAGAGCCACAACATGTGACTCGCTCATATACCTGAAGGTCGACAGGCGGACTCACGGTCTCCAGCGGCTATTGCGCATGAGTGCGCATGTGTTGTTTCAGACCAAATTTTCGACTAGTTTTCACCACAGGTAACCGGTTCAGTCGTATCAATACACATACGTGTCCATACAAACGAAAGACCTTGGGACTGTTAACTTTGTGATAAGACATTTACTTCTAATAGGAACTTAAACATACACATTGCTGTCCATTCTGACGAAAGACCTTGGAGTTGTAATCTTAGTGACAAGGCATTTAAATCTCACTGGTTCTTAACCAAACATATGTCTGTTAATTATGAAGAAAAGCCTTGGAGTTGTATACATTGTGATAAAGCAGTAGCCACAAAGTGTTACTTAAAAACACACATAGCTAGTAATTCTAAGGAAAGATCTGGGCAGTGTAAACTTTGTGATAAGGGATTTACTACAAAGTCGACCTTAAAATCACACATGCTTGTCCATTCTGAAGAAAGGTCTTGTATATGTAAACATATGACAGCTCATTCTGAACAAAGACCATTGGGACATAACTGAGATGAAGGTCCAAACTAAAATCACTGAAAATTTGTTAAATGTTTTAAAAGCAAGGGTAAACTTAAACCGTCATATGGCTGTTAATTCTGACGAAAAACCATGGCAATGTAAACTCTGTGACAAGCATTATAAACGCTTTGAAAAACTTACAAATCACTATCTAACTCACACCAAAGAATAGCCTCATATGTGCTCTATCTGTGATGGAACATTTTCAAAAAAGACAGAACTCACTCGTCATGTATCTTTAGAAAACGGAGTTTGAAATCAGCATCAGATTACAGCTCCAAGGTCTTTCGTCAGAATGGACAGCAATGTGTATGTTAAAGTTCCAATTAGAAGTAAATGTCTTATCACAAAGTTAACAGTCCCAATGTCTTTCGTTAGTATGGACACGTATGTGTCTTGTTAAACGTGCGTTGGTGACAAATGCTTTATCACAAAGTTTACAACTCCAAGGTCTTTCATCAGAATGAACATCAATGTGTACCCGGTACTTTTAAGTACCACTTTGTGGTAAATCCCTTATCACAAATTTCGCAAATCCAAGGTTTCTAGTCCGAATGAACAGCCATAGCTAAGCTGGGTTGGAAGTAAAATCCCGTATCACAAAGCTCAAATGTTTTTCTTCGGACAGGATAGCGATACTTCACATCAAATTTGATGTGCATGGTGGTTACTCCCGAATACAACTGACGAGGAAAACAGATATTTGGGAAATCACAAGTATTCCTGTCTGGAGTAACTCGCCTTTTTTCGAACCCAAATTAACAAAAAAATACTTACAGTCTAATCAATACTACTACACAATCGGACTGTTTCATAACCTTTTGTTAGCATCGGTTTCACCGTTTTCATCTGTAAAACATTAAATGACCAATAATTTACACGCTTATGTATTTCTTTCATATTGTCTCGCTTATCTGTAGTCAGTTTTAAATTTATTTGGTAACATTCTGCTTTAAAGACTTCGATTAAATTACTGACTACAGCTGAGTGAATGACCGGTTATACAGCTTGGGCTTAACGGCGACCCCCACTGCCGAAACGTTTAACTGGTTTACAAGAACGTTGAGTGAATGCACAAGGGAAGCTAAATCAATTGTCCTTTACTCCAGTGACGTCTGCAGAAGTCATTATGAGGGATTAAACAAGGATTCCAGCGTATATTGCGCTATTGTGGACCGCTTGTCACGCTGTCCTTGAGAAAGGGGAGGGGTCGTACTCAATTTGGTGTCCATGCAAACAATCTGTTTGAAGCATCTGTGGTAAAATTGTTCCTACATTCAAATATTATGGCGATCTAATTGAACATGTAAAAATATTAATCTCGTAGACTTGGAAATCCTGAACTCATTTCAATGCGTAAAACATTGATAAATCATGTTTTCATTCTGTTTGTGCATATGTTGACAGTTTTCAGCGACTGCTGTTTTGTACATTTTACTGAGGTTTCCAACGCGACTACGTTCATCACCTGAGTGGCATAAGCAGTAGAACTATTTACAGGATCATATATATATATTTCACTATCACTATTAGCTATACATGTGATACATTCATAAGCTGCTTTGCTTATGTCACTCTGAAGGTGTACGTCGTCACTTTCGAAAGTAAAATGTATAAATTGCCAGTCCATGTCTTGTTTGTTTTATTATGTTCAGCTGTAGGAATATGGAACGGAGTGGACAGTGCCATTCTGATATTGCCATGGTCTCAGATTATTCGATAATTTGTCGATATAAATAATTATAGAATACCGCACAGTACAGTTTGAATACCATAAATATTGCTTATGCGAATGCTGATATTAATAACACGCTTTAATCTTCGCATATCATCGGTTATTTTTCGGTCACTAACTCGAGCAATATTTATAGTATTCAAACTACATTGTGCAGTAATTTACCGGGCCAATATTTTGTAGATTTTCTGTGGTGAATACAGTAAGCGTGGAACCAGACACTCCAGATACAGTAGGCGTGGAACCAGACACTCTGAATACAGTAAGCGTGGAACCAGACAGTCTAGATACAGTAGGCGTGGAACCAGACAGTCTGGATACAGTAAGCGTGGAACTAGACACTCTGGATACAGTAGGCGCGGAACCAGACACTCTGGATACAGTGGGCGTGGAACCAGACACTCTGGATACAGTAGGCGTGGAACCAGACACTCTGAATACAGTAGGCGTGGAAACAACCACTCCAAATACAGTAGAGTGGAACTAGACACTTTAAATGCAGCAGGCGTGGAACCAGACACTGTCTACAGTAGGCGTGTAACAAAGGGAGGTAATTACTTGTTGTATTATACTAATCACAATGATTAAAACCGACATGGCTATATATATTTACACAAATCTGATAAAGTAAAATACTTACTAATTGTGTTTTAATTTTTGTGAAATATGGGGAGGTGGATCAAAATAACATTGGTGCCACCATACTTTTCTGTAAAGGTGGGCGGGGAGGACACGTGCAACTCTGCATGGCACCTTCGTCTTCCGACGCGAATGATAATGAAGGTCTGTTACTTATTATGTACCATACGGAGTTGAACTAAGAACGTAACCAGAACAACCAGGCTCACAATCAGGCCTGTCTGATCATCCAGAGAGGAGGGCATTTACTACCTATAGTACAGCCAGATCTTCCACAGATGTTATATTTGTAGATATCTCTCTCTAGATGGTTGTTTAAAGACACCATTTAGTAAAGCGAGATCTACCAGATGTTATATTTGTACATATCTGTCTCTAGATGGTTGTTTATAGACATCATTTAGTAAAGCGAGATCTACCAGATGTTATATTTGTAGATATCTCTCTTTACATGATTGTTTATAGACATCATTTAGTAAAGCGAGATCTCCAATCGATGTTATATTTGTACATATCTCTCTCCAGGCGGCTATTTTTCTAGAACATGCGCTGATTCATCATCTTTTATTAACCGTCAGCCCGGTGCCAGTGTGATCAATTTCAGAAATATATATATAATTAAATTTGGCCCACAAATATCGATACTAGCATAACGAAAGCAGAAAGAATGAGTGCACAACAATTTATTGTCATACTGGAGACACTCGCAGCCTTACAAGCAAAGTCCCCCTCCCTTTTACTGGTAGAAACTTTTGGAGTATGTTGTTGCAAAAGGAAACAAGGCATTAACAACATTTGGAAGTACAAAAGCAAGACTATTATAGATTACAACTTCTGTTTATTAAGGTTGCAGCGTTTCGGTACAGATCCTAGCACCGTTATCAAGCGTAATTATCTGGTGAATTGATACAAGTATATATACCTATGTTTTTAGGAAGCCAACAATTGTAGAAACAGTTAAAGAACATATTTACAAGTATAAGAATAACAAATGAGTATGGTTAATATTGGCAGTATATAGGGGGTTAACAGGAGCTATTTAACTAATTGTTTATATGTTGAAGGGATTTGGCAGCCCTGACCCCTGTTCATTCAAGGCTGGGACCTTGGGATGTAGATGTCTTCAATTAAAACATTTGAAAGATATATTGCTGGCCGTATTTGTACTAATGACGTGCAATAACTGTACAGCCCACTGTGGTCATTTACTGTTGAATGTCAGGACGAATTCTTAGAAATTGTCCGTGTTTGTAATAAAGACGCCCAATAACCCTCTAGTCCACTGTGGCCATTTATTGCTGAATGTCAAGGACGAATTCTTAAAAATTGTCCGTATTTGTACTAAGACCGGCAATAACGGAACAGCCCACTGTGCCCATTTATTGTTGAACATCAGGAAGAATTCTTAAAAATTGTCCGTCTCAATAATGTAGATGCTCTTATACTGATGTACACTCCGAAGAGTTCCGCCACTAGGCTACAAACGGAAGCTTAATAATGACACGTCATTCATAATGGCTACTGCATTTCTAACATAGTGTGATTTCAATCCCTGTGATTTCTATATACATGACGCTACTATTGACGCGTCTTACATAAAAGAAAATGTATTCCTAGCATGGTGTGATTCTAATAGCTGTGTTTTCTAGATACACGTCGCTACAATTGACAAGTCTTACATAATAGCTATGACCGTGTGATTTCAATCCCTGTGTTTTCTAGCTACATGCCGCTTAAGCTGTATCGTTTGCGCGAATCTGTCACCACAAAAACCACATTCTTGAGGTTTTTCATTTGTATGAGTCAAGTAGTGATTATTTAGAGTACCGAACTGTTTAAATCCTTTCTCACAAAGTTTACATTGCCACGGTCTTTCGTCAAAATGTATAGCTATGTGCTGTTTCAGTGTATCCTTGTTCTTAAAGTATTGTCCACAATGTTTACAATCCCATGTCTTTTCGTCTGAGTGAACTGCTATATGCCTATTTAATCTCGATTTGTCATTAAATCTCTTATCACAAAGTTTACAACCCCAAGGTTTTTCCTGGGAATGGACAGCCATGTGTGTAGTCAAAGTATATTTAGATTTAAATCCCTTATCACAATGCTTACAAGTCCATGGTAGTTGGTCAGAATGAACATACATGTGTGTCTCTAATGTATCCTTGACCTTAAAACTCTTATCACAATGTTTACAACTCCAGGGTCGTTTCTCTGAATGAACAGCCATGTGTGTTTCTAATGTCCACTTTGCTTTAAATCTCTTATTACAATGCTTACAACTCCAATCTCCTTTGTCAGAATGAACAGCCATGTGTCTAGTTAAGCTACTCTTAGCTGTAAATCTCTTATTACAAATTTTACAATCCCATGGCTGTCCCCCAGAATGCACAGCCATGTGTCTAGTTAATGCTCCCTTAACTGTAAATCTCTGATCACAAAGTTTACAATTCCATGGTTTTTCTTCTGAATGCACAGCCAAGCTCTGGTTAGTGATAAATTCCTTTCCACAAAGTTTATCAGGTCTTTGGTGAGAATGGACAGAAATATGTTCCATCAAATTCTCCTTCCTGGTCTCGGTCATGTGTGAATGAACAGCCATGTGTTTAGTTAAGGTATACTTAGATTTAAACCTCACATCACATATTTTACAACTCCAACGTCTCTCCCCAGAATGGAGTAAGATATGTCTCTTTAAATGGTTCTTAGTGGTAAATGCCATATCACAATGTTTGCAAGTAAAAGGCATTTGGCCAGAATTTCAGCAATGGTGTAGTTAAATTACACTTATATTTAAATCCTTTAAAACAAAGTTTACAACTGCAAGGTCCTCATCAGAATAAACAGCAATGTGTCTAGTGAAGTTTCTCCTAACTGTAAATATATTATCACAAAGTTTACAACTCTATGGGGTTTCCTCAGATTGCACAGCCATGTATCCAATTATTCTATCTTCAATTATAAATCCCTTACCACAAAGTTTACAACTCTAATGTCTCTTTAAATTCCCTGTGTGACAACTCCCTAATCACAAAGGTATGCAAGGTTTGATAAGCTTATCAGTGTGCACAGCCATATATGTATGTCTCCTTAGTGTTAAATCTCTTATTACAAAGATTATAATTCCACCAATTTTCACCAGCGAATCTATCAACTCATAGGACCAGTACAACCTGGATCTTCATCTGTTACACATCCGTCAATAGTGAACTTGTGGACATACACCTGTGAAAGAAAATCAAATAACTGATAAATAAAAACCAATTCGCCATATTTCGTACTAAAAGAAAAGAACGAGACAGAAACAGGCAGTTTTATGGCATATAGCATGTTAGAGTGAGGACGGTAACAACGGTGTATGCAGTATGAACCATACAGTGGATGCAGAAATGCCAAACACCAATGCTTATCATACCTAGTGACACAAATCTTAAATATGCCCAACGGGAACAAAACAGACCTTGTGTTTTTTCTTTCTGTTCGTTTTTTGTCAGCATAATTTATGCTCAATACACAAATATGTAAAACATGTGAAATATTATACTAAAAGTATATATTATTATACCCATTATAATATAATTCCTATACATTCTTGTTCATGTCACTTCTATGTTCACTACTGCCGATGGCAAAATAAAACCGAAATATTCAGTCACAAGGAGTCTTTCATTATTCAGAGTTGAAGTACTTGTTCACATGAAGACCGAAATAACAAGAAAGGCAACTAACTGACTTAGAATTCTTAAAATAAAATTAAATAATACATTAAACAGAAATTACATACTCTTGAAAGTCAGTAAATACTTGAAAATTTTATTTGTAGAATAAGATTGCCAAATTGAAAATACTCATACATTGTAAATCAGGTACGGTCTTACAAAATATATCGCCCCCAACCCCCTCTCCCCAAACTGCTATATTCCTGGTGTACAGTAAAGCTAAACACAAATTTATCGAATTAATGACGAATTATAATCAAACAAACGTCAATATTATAATTGATCTGTTTTAATACAGAACACGAGAAAATGACACAGTTATTGAAACCATGACTTACGCTTCAATCGGTGTCCAGTTACCGTCATCTACAGTGCATAATACACTTCAACCTGAACTATTTAAACTGTTGTCTGGTTATAGCGGCTCTGATACATATTTCGGGATGATATTTACAAACACAATTAGCATATATAAACATAAAAAATCAGCAATGTGTAACACCTACGATTAGAAAAATTCTGACGGCAAACACGAGAAAGTAGCGCCCACCACATCAGATCTGCGGGGACAGGCACCAGGTAGACTGTCCTCATTTACTTGTTTGTAGAGAGCGTTGTAAAGGGACGTAACTGCGTTTTACAAATGGTGTTTAAACAGAACACCTTTGAGTAGGGTTTTAGAGTCAAAACTTTTGAATATGTTTTTTCTGACATCATTTTTAGTCATGGTATAAATACATAAGGGTATATATCCTTAAGGATTAATGTTATGAAAGCCAAGGGTTTCAATTGGGTGCAGAAGAACAAGACAGAAACAGGCAGTTTTAGTGTATATAGGACGTTAGATTAAGGATTGTAACTACAGTATATGCAGTAGTTACGGTATATGCAGTATGATGCGTTCTGTTCAACTGACGGTATATACAGTATGACCCGTCAAGTCGATGCAGAAATGCTAAAACATCAAAATTGAGTGGAATATCGAACAATGCTAATCCTACCTAGAGACTCAAATCTAACATATGCCCAATGGAAATAAAAAAGTTCTTTCCTTTTTTTTTTTTTTCTCTCAACATAACTCAAAGCGACATTCCCGGCTGAAATGGCCACTTTATTTCTTGAAAGGTTACCATTATATACTTAAATATGGCATCGACTTATCGTTTTCTTGATTTCATAAAATAACCCAGGGGTTACAGATAATTATATGGTCAGCTATGACCATTGGCGGCTGACAATTTGGGCGTGGCCAGCTCTGCCCAGACGTCACGAGACTAACACTCTTTTTGTGTTACGGGTCAATAACATTTGTGAACTGTCAAAGGTTTAAACAGTCGTGACGTAGGCACTTTAAAAAAAAAGAAGATATTTATTTATTAATCCGATGTTAATATTTGTGGAGCTCTTCTGCTTAATGGTAAAAGAACTAGACATGGCCGGGTGGATAAATTCGACTGTAGTTCGTGCATTACCCATTGTTTAAGATCCAAGTATAAAATAGCTCGATTAGACAGTTAAAGAGCATAATTGGACACAAGAAATGATGCGCGTTATACCTATATGCATTAAACTGCAGTACGGAGTATCGCTTTAAGCTCAATACACATATACAAGTATGGCAAAACACATGAAGTCCGAATTAACAAAAAAGCAACAGAAAATACTAAGACTATTAAAATCAATTTTATGATACATTTATCGGTACGAAAATACTCTTGAATGCTAATAATTAATAGAAAATTTAATTCTAGAAAAAGAAAACAAGCAAGGTGATAAAAATCCCTGTAAATCAGGATAAGAAGGTGTGACAGAATATATCTCCGAAATCTCATGAAACGCAAGGAGATTGATGACAACATATATAAGAACGTTTGCCCATCATGGAAGACTAAAATATCATGGCTCAGAGCCATTATAAATCGTGCACAAAAATATCTGTAGTACTTCCCATCCTCCGTTGAATTAGGTAATATTAAAAAGGGTCTAGCTTGGAATGGATTTTTCCAAAATTACCACTAACAAACTCATTGGTAAGTTTACATCACCCAACCCTCATAATTCTAATGTTAATTCAAATTCAGATCCTTAGATATTTGTTAGACTCCCTTACATAGGAAAATATGGTGAATCAATGGTTAGGAGAACACTTTGTTGTCTTGTATAGCAACTCTAAAACATCTTATTTTACATCCATGAAAGATAAAATGGACAAAAGATTACAAAGCATGCTGGTGTATAAATGTTCATGTCAAGGTTGTTGCAAATAAAACATAGGTAAAACAGAAAGATGTCTAATCACACAGAAGATGAAAATAGTGAAAGTTTTAAACATATTGACCAATGTGAAGGATTTAATATCATTATCACACAATATTACTGAACAATTACCACGTCTTAACTTAATTTCCGTTATTCTAAATGAAACTAAAATTACTGACAGAGCCAATCACTGGGTAGAAATATTATTAAAAGAAGCATTTCTTCGTGTATTTAAGTTTCTACCCATTTAAAACTCATTGTTTAAACAAATGTACACTTATTCTAAGCCTTACCTAATAATTTTATGACTGTTGTTCTCCTGTGTACTTGATCGTACCGGCAAGATCTATCTTCTTAATTGGGCTTTCTTAACTGTTCTCTATTCAATTGTGAATGTCGTCGTTGTCATTTTGGTTCATAGGCTATTTAAGGAAGTGTATGTCCAAACCTTAGCCAATCTGACCGGTCTTACAGCTTGGACTTGAAGGCAATGGGATGATGTCCCGCTGTAGAGCCAAATTGGCTTACAGTGGCACCTGTGATTTGTGGTATCAAGAATATTCAGTCTTTGTTTAAAGGAAAGCCGAACCAATTGACGGATATAAACAGCTAACATCAGAATACGGTTATATTTATACGGAAATCACAAATGTCACTTTTGTAATAAATATAATCCGAAACACATATCCATTTCTTGTGCAGTACTTCTAGTAAATTAAAATATAGAGACTAAAAGTAAATTCCAAACGAAATATGGTAAAAGAACAAAAATGACAAAAATAATGATATGTTCGTGGGCTGCAAAATCCATCACATGAGGCAGACCGTATATCCCAATTCCAACAAAAAGATGTCTGTTCGGAAGAAAAAAGTGAAATTGTAAACCATGCCCCGAAAACAAATTTGACTTGCGGTTTAGACCTAAGTATTTTGTTTAGTTTAACACGGTGTTTTATAAATTCACCAGGCTATAAAGATATATTTACATCTTTCTATCTCTATGGTAAAGATTAACGTTGTAAACTATAATCAATAAAAAGCTGTGTTCATGTTTAAAGTGATAGCGATGTAAATAATAAACTGTTGTGAATAAAATATGTTGTCAGTAAAATCTCCACTGAAACCAAACAAAGCCATGTATGGTAAAAAAAATGGTATTCTCAAGGGACTATTTTTTCGGGAAGCGCAGACATTTTGTGGTAGCATATAGGGCAATGTGTTCTCATTCGGAATACTGCACTGACAGTGACTGAGTCGCTGTGTCCAACATCTGTTTTTAAACATGTATCTTTGTTATGACCAGGAGCAAAAGTTTGCTCACGTCAATAAAAGTCAATCAATCTTTAAAATTGAGCTGAAAGAAAAAGATCAAGCGGGGTAACAGTGTAAGTGTATTGGTGTTAAAGCCTAAATAATAGTTTCTAAGTCTATCAGCTTGTGATAATCGATGGATCAAAGCCACTGTTGTAAAGCTGACATCTTGGATACAAATCTAAGTCACAAGAGCATTGTGCGAATATTTTACAACAAACCCAGAAAAACGAATGACTGAAGTATAAGCAAGCTGAGCATGCAGCCAGTATTTATCCCTTAACATATATGTTGAAATGAAACGCCCACAATTTTTTTAAATGAAAGCCAACCCTCCGTCTTAACCAAATAAATTGATTGTGTTTGGAAATAATCTTTTATATGTATTAATTAACCAACCTTTCAGATAGCTCAGTATTGACTACGCTAGCCCCACGAACAGGGTGGCTGTACTGTTTTTGACTGAAATTGTTTTCAATTTCATTGCCACTCTTTCACAGTTACTATTTTCACTGTTGTTTATTATTTGCTGTGTTTTCCACAGACATTGTCCAGTGCTGTGCGATCGTGCCTTATTATGCTACCCGTCAATTCGAAATAAAATTGATTTAAGAGTTTTTGACCTTTCCAAATCATTAATCATTGCTTCCAGCTCTGGAAGCTGTGTCGCTATCCGATCAGAGAGGTAGTGAATGTCCACTACCTACTCGTATAACCAGCGATCGGCTTACAGTATAGCCCATACTGACCCTATACGCTGGTACATATAGAACATTTTCTTAGGTATG
>JAVFBW010146242.1:0-12565 GCA_034783835.1 Mopalia ciliata
AGTAATCATAATTTTTGTTCTCATAACAAGGTAAGACTACATTTGGCGAGAGACTTTTCTTGAATTGACTACGTATCATACAAGGAGATAGCAATTGTAAATTTAGAAACAAAATACCATATATGAAAACAGAATCTAGCCAAAACGATTTAATTATTTTCACAGGAAGGAAATTAACCCAAAATTACCTGTACATATAAAGGTAATCTATTGATATGGCAGAAACAGTTTAACATAATAATAGAATATATATATATATAAATATATTTCTATATATACCTATATATTTCTAAAAGCAGTCACACTGGCACAGGGATGTAAATCAATTAAAATCGAAAAATCATCTTATATATCATACAGCTGTGAAGCAGACAGCCCATCATTTATTTTCTGATCTGGTGTGATTACCTGAAAAACTGGCCTCCCGGGCCACTAGTCACTCGGTTCTGGGAATCAACGTGAATTTTAGAAGCCCCATAATCCCTGGCGTTGGTGGGACAAACTCTCCCAAACACATCAATATTCATCTTTGTCCAGCAGGCAACAAAACACACATAACAATCATCTTAAAATACAAGAAAAATATATATTACTAAAACTTAATCTTAGTGGCACAAGGATATGATTCAATTAGGATTTGTAAAATGTTGTTCCTGTTGTTGCATAAGTATTGAAAGTTTTATTGACAAGATCCAGGTATCTGTCATATGTTACCTGAGTGTCAGATAGTCTCTCACCTATAATATTTAATTGTCTGAGTCAGTAGCTCATTCAGACAAATATCAACAAGTATTCTATAATGTAGGGGACTGACTATCTGTCACTAATGTCACGTAGGCTGTATTGAGTGGAGCAACTGTCAAATTGGTCCGTCATTTCAGTTTACAGAACAATTTAACTTTGTTTTAACTAACACTAAACCTAACCCTAAACCTAATACAAGGTAGTCAAAGTTGTCATTGTTACACTAAACTGCACAAGACTAATTCTTAGTGTAACTTCCATTCTCATGGTTAAGGTCAATACTGTAGATGTGATTAGCCCATTTCAAAAATACTTACACAGAACCTCAGTGCATTCTCACAGATTAAATCAAATTTTAGATACTAATAAAAACAAAAGCATATAATAGAAACATATTTGTTCTGTAAATTCGCGGCTTTTCATTCTGACAAATTTCAATCATCAGCCATAATCGTGTTGTCAGGCCTGTTAATTTTTTAAACATTCATACCACAACAAGCTGCTTTATGGGACATTATTATATATACCAGAAACCATAACACACTTATTTAAAAGTTTGAGATTAAGTTCTTCTGAAATTGCCCGCTGTTACTTTTTTGTTTTCACATTCTCCTTGTCATGTGATGCTTAATGGTGACCCAGTTGTTATGTAGGTCATATCAAAATGACACCATGTTTCAACATTCTTTGGGCTCTTGTGTTTTTATACTAATATTATTGTTTCATGTAAACCACTCCAGTGCAAATGTTTGTTACATGTACATCCCCTTTTAACTTTCATCTACTGCGAGGTAGTAAGTGCATTATTGCGGTTTGAACTAGATCCAGACGTTTTTCAAATTTATTTTTGCAAAGAGAGATAACTTAAACAGGTCAACTTGAGGGAGAAATTAAAAATAAAACTTTATTTAAATGTGAGGAAGGAAATTCGGAGCTATAGGAGAAAAATCTGATATATGTTTTGAGAGACCTGCGACAGCCACGGATCGATTTTTATCCCTCACCATAGGTTTCTGTTGACGGGACACAGAGCTGATAGAGGAATTAGCCTTATTTATTGTGCTAATGCTATACATGTATATATACTGACAGTTTGAACAACACTGCGCGCGAATTCTGCAGAATAGGTTGACGATATCAAAGTTATAGCAGTCAAAATTAGAAAGAGGGGACCCATAGCTTCCTCAGTGAATGAGATAATAAAAATCAACTTAAGACTACACTGTGATTACAATATTGTTGCTCTTCTGTTTAATCTAGGACCTAATATCTTTTCTTCTGCTTATATAATAATCTAGGACCTAACATTATCATGTAACATTGTTACATGTTAGGTCCCAGGTTTAATGTAGTGTCCGTAACCAGTTGGACCACATTTGTGTTCACATTTTGAGCAATGTACAAACATTTTTTTCGAGAACAGTATAACTTCTTAATTCAAAGAACAGTGGCTTAATGTTTTATGAATTGGTATGAACTGTTAGCAAATAATGTAAATACTGAACAGGAATTGAAATACCCTCAATTTTATTGAAAAACAAAACAGGACAAATATTGAGTAAACTTATATTATATAGTATAGATGTATTTGTAGATATATTCTTGATATGAGCAGTTCAAAATTTTAAACTTTTATCGCCATTGCTGTGTTGATGAATAATTATTCCCTGTATAGTGTCCGTAACAAGTTCGTCATGTATTAGTGAGGAGAAAATATGTTTCCTCGTCAAAACGATACTGACTATTATAAATTTTATATTATCAACCTTTTCTGCAGAATTCATCCATTTGCTGCAAATCAATTCCTTCCTGTTAAATGTGTTCTTCATGGGTTGTGTTGTTCAAACAGTAATAATGCGCCACTAACAAAAGATTGAACGGGTGTGGTACATTAAACGGTAATATTAATATAAAAAGAACAGAAGAGCCTATAAACATGCTGTAACATGGCGTCATTTTGATACGACCCCATAAAAACTGGGTCACTAAGCATCACGTGACAAAGAGAATATGTAAACAAAATAGCAACAACGGGCGATTGTAACTCTATCTAAGCTTCTAAATCACGGAATTAAGCTTTGTTTTGTATGTAATAATGTTGAATAAAACGGCTTGATGTGGCATGAATGTTTAAAAATTTCACTGGACAGGCCTGATGATATCATTATGGCTTAGGATCAAAATTTGTCAGAGTGAAAAGCCGTCCATCCACAAAACAAGTATGTTTACATTGTGTTTTGAAATTTTAATTAGAAACTGTCTGGTTCAATCTGTGAGATTCTGTGTAAGTATTTGTTAAATGGGCTCATCACATCGAGAGTATAGCTTGACCTAAATCATGAAAACGGAAGTTACATTAAGAATTAATCTTGCGCAGTTCAGTATGACAATGAGCACTTGGACTACCTAGCTAGATTTAGATCCAACTATCCGTCATATTCAAATCCCAATGTATGCTGACTTTATTGTATGTTTTGTACACATTTCAGTCAAGTGATCAACTAGGTGAGTCTAGCTGATTCGCAAAAGCCAACTAGTCAAACACTATTCAAGTCAATTGTGCTTCCTAGCCCTGTTTAAAACATGACAATGAGGAGTTCCTCCATCACGGTCATGGGGTAACAAATTCCTGCTTTCATCAGGTATAAGCAGGTTCAAAGTTACGTACAAAGTAAGACCATCGAAACCAACGCACGCACGTTAAACCTGCAAGGCCAGTAATGGTAGATATTGAGATTAGGAGATTAGCAGCTGACTGGAATGGATAAAAAAAAGGGATGTACATCTGGTTGAATTGAATTAAATTTGTGCATTTTAATGAATTAAAATACGGTCTCAAATTGAGTTTAGTCTCCAGCATAACTAAAAAAATTTGGTACTGGACTTCTGTGAAACCCTGCTGTGATGCAAGGACTTATCATCTAGCCCACAGATTCTACAGTAAATCAAGGGCGGTTGTAGGGAGCTTCATGTTGCCCTGGTGCTCTGAGCTAAAGGGGAACAGGAAGCTGATCTGATTGTGGTGTCTGTATCGTGTCCTGTTGTTGTCGTCCTGTATTTGTCCTGTCTTTGTTTGTTGCCAGTGGAGTCGAGGGGGGTTTCCTTCACCTAGTGGGCTGGCACGTCTTCATATAAGGGAAATACCCTTGAGTACGATGTTAAATCCCAATCAAACAAACAAAATCTATAGTATATCACTTAATAAAATTGCCCGTCTAAAGTCTTAAATTGGTAAGAATTCTCTCCATTGAAAATGTATCATTTTTGATTTCAGCCGAGACTAGCAGAAAAAGATCTTGCCATGATGCAGAAGGGAATTCAATTCCAGATGGTTCAAACTTTATACCAGACAAGAAGGATCCATGTCAAACATGTCAATGTGAAGATGGTTATTCCATCATGTGTACAGCAGTGTCCTGTTCTCCTCCTGACTGTGTGTATAAAGCTATTGATGGGAAGTGTTGTGAGTTTGTCTGTGAAGGGCCCCAGCCCTCCTACCCACAAACCCCCGGTGTCAATGGGACTGGTCGTACAAAGCCTATAGGTAAAAAGTTGTTGAAATCATCATACAAAACAAATTTATTGTTTAAAATTTCTTGCTTTTTATACTGTCATAAACAACATACATGTATATAACTTTTGGGGTATGATTGTTTAATAAACTGTCCCAAGCTGGCCATAAGGCTGGCTGCTTGATAATAAATATTTTTTATTTAATATTGGAAGAAGATAAATTGTTGAACATAAATTGTACATGCAACAAAACAGCCATAGCTTAGTGGTAGCGTATGCGCTTACTTAACCTGCCTCGATGTACCGTTCACCGGATCGAGTATAAGCGAGTCACATGTTGGGGCTCCAGCAATCGCAGGTATTTAAAAAAAAAATTTAGGACGGCCCCTCTTCATATGAGTGAAATACCCTCAAACAAGCCACAATGTGGGTAATATTTTGAGTTGTCCCATTTTAAGGTAAGTTCTGTTTTGAATACACATTTAACAAATTACTGGTTGCTGAATTTGTGAAAATATAATGTACATGAACTGCATGTACATTGTGTATTACAGCACAATAAAACTTACTTTACTTAATGATAGAGTAAAATAATCTTTTCTAATGAGATATGTCTCCTTTTTTTTCAGACCGTAACGGAGGTGGGATCACAAACCTGGGACTGCGTCTTGTGGCCAGTACAATAACATCATTTCTCGTCTTAGCTCTCCTACTTTTCATGATTCATAAGCTGAGACAAAGGAGACTTTTCATGTCTGTTAGACGTAAGTAACTCATGTCAGTTTGGTCCTCTCACTCAGTCCTTTGAATGCTCTGGAGTGCCAGCAGCCATGGGTTAATGGTCCACCTACTAATCCTAAGCGTACCTGTCACAGGTTCAAGTCCATCTGTCAACCTTAGCTGTGTTAGTGAGTCAAATGCTGTGGCTCAGACGCAGGACTGGTTTTTATGAGGATTCCTCTCTTATGAGCGAGTCACATAATGTGGCTCCGGCAATCGCGGGGGTGGTTTTTACGAGGTTTCCTCCCGGTTTTCCACCATAATAAGGCAGTGTAAAGTGGACAATTCGTCGTCATATAAGTGAAATACCCTTGAGTGAGACGTTAAACACCAATCAAACAAACAAACAATCATTGTTTTGGTGTAATGATGTTTCATGGGAATAGTGGCATTAAACACCAGTCAATCTCCGTTACATTTGTTTGTTTGATTGGGGTTTAACATTGTACTCAAGGTTATTTTACTTTTATGATGATGGATTGTACATTTCACACAGTTCCTTGCCTTATTACAGTGGATAACCGATTACATAACTGGTGTCAGTGTTTGTGGTTGGGCGGACTAGTTAAAATTAAAATAATAAAAAAAAAAAACAGAGTTTAAATCAAAAATTCTTTTAAATTATACAAGGTTACATTTTATTTACAGGCTTGAACAGTTCTCGTCGCAGGTTGGATGAGCTGGATCATGAACGCTACATCAATGAATCTCCACCCCTGGGGCTCACTGTACCCCCTTATCAGGACCCACCCCCGCCTTACTCACCGCCGAAACCTCCCAGCAATATTGCACCTGGTGAACCACCTCCCCCTTATGAAGCCATAAACAATAACAACACGGGCCCCCCTTTGGATCTCCCCCCAGCATATCAACAAGGAGCATCAAGCTTGCCATATATCGGTGCTGCCAATTCACGAACTCACACTACTAGTGAATCAAGCTTCACAAGCGACTCGGAATGGTTGGGGCCACGGTTCAGCTCACCTGATCACTCCGCTAGAAGTCCTAACAGAAATCAAAATGAACAAGCGAATAGATCTGTCAATGCCAATAGCTCTGTAGAAGATACAAGAGTTAAGGAAGTTTTTGAACAAAGCTGGAGGTCTGCGCAAAGAGGTCTGGCTTCTGCGACAGACTCAATAAAATCAGAAGAAATTGCTGCATCTGAGACTGTCGATGACATAAATCATTCCCAAGGCTCACAGCAGCTTCCAAGATCAAATCCAAGGTCACAAAATGTAATTAATATCTTTGGGCCCAGATGTATTAAGAAGTCTGGCAGTGTGGAGATTTTACGCCAGAGTAGCAGTCCTCGGAATTCATATTATCTCGATGGTGTGTCCGCAGCTGAGGTGATGTCCCAGAGCTTAGACCCGTCGGTGTTGAACAGAATGCTTAATGGCACTGGAGTAGGTTCTCCCGAAACCAGCATGAATGGAACCGAGTCCACGTCACGAATACAAAATTTGAACTCTGAAACCGACACCAGCTTGACCTCTGACCCCAGTAACTCGTCTCCTAGTGGAATAAGTTCATTGATTAGACAAATGGATGCCAGTGATAGACGGAGACAGTTTCGTCTTTCAAATTTGCTAAATAGTCCTATTGAAAGCACAGAGTCTCCAACCTCTCCCTTGTCGCCTGCTGGGGCTAATCTTACTGCTTTACGATCGAATTCGATTCACTCAGACTTGTCCTGGTTTTCCGTGTGCTCTGAAACCGGTGAACCCCGATTACGGAAATCTGTGATAACGAGTGACTCAAAATACCCTGAATACCGCCAAACTGGAACTGTTTCTACACCAGCTACTCAAGCTTCATGTAAATTTGTACCAAAAATCCCAGCCCCTAGTGATAGCCCCTCAAGAAGGGAAGATAACTCTATCGAGCCAAAGACTCAATTTAATTTTCCAAATCTGTGTCTAGCAAGGAATTACTCAACTGAAAGATTTGATCATTTGAACAATTTGAGAAATGGGTCTGCTGTTCATAGATCTTTGTCTGACATTAATTTGAACAAAAATCTCTGTCGGCATCAAAATCCAGATTTTGCTGAATGCATGTGTAAGTCATGTGATAAGGGCATGTATAGTTCTGGGGCTGAGCCTTGGGTCATGAACACAACCAATCAAAACACGCTTTGTGCCAGTAAGAACCAATCACATCTCAGTGTAGATGAGGCAAAATCTGGCAAAAGGAAAGATCTAGATTCAGCTAAGAAACAAAGTGGCAAAAAGCTGGAGAAAGCTCTTTCAACTGACTCGGCAAATGGCAATGAATCTTGGATGCGAAATATTAACAAATTTGGTCCATTGGGGAAAAATTATCTTTCTCCAAAGAAAGACGGTAAAACATTGAAAAGCACAAATAACCGGGATTGTGATAATTCAACATTATGTGCAAAGTCTCTCACAAAATCTCCAAAGAAGCAAACAAAAGCAGAATCTGTAATGGCTGACTTGAGGAACAACAAACGTAATAAGAAGTCTTCTGATCATGATAAGAAAGTTCACAAACCAAAGACAATGTTATGTAGTGATGTGTAAAGTACAAAGCTGCCTGTGTATTTTTTACTTTGTTAAGCCTGAGACCGGGGCCGGGTTCACGTAGCCTTTTGTCGCACATATTTCACATATATATAGTGTGCAGTAAATACAGTGTAACTAGGCTATAATGTGCTGTGATGTACCACACACCAAATCTTTCAAACAAAATTTGTTTCTGGATATTAAAATAAATATATTCAACTCAAAAATCTATAACCTGAAAATATACAGTAGGTAAGTTAAACAAGCACTATTGGTGTCTGTGATACCAGTGTTGTTGTTGTAACTAAGCATGTGTAAAAACTGTTTTTACTTGACAAAGAATTAACCTGACCTCTATGAAGGCATTATCAGGGCAAAAACCTGCCTTAGGCATATTAGCTTCAGAAAATGTCAAGTTTTCACAAAGTTATCTAAATGAATTAAATTGACATTGATTCATTGTGAGCTGTCAATGTGTTCAAGAATTGGCATGTCTTCAGATATTTTGATAAATTTGGCAACAGGCTGCATTGTTAGATGCTATAGCTGATTTAGTTTATTTCTAAACCGTTATTTTTGTAACTTTGGTAGTAAGTGAACCAAAAAACAATAGATTGTGATCTTTTTAACAAAATATATTTTGTACATCCTATGTGAGCTAGTTATCAGTTTGAATAGTGCCATTGACCATGTGGCCCATTGGGACTCCCATAATGGGTATCATTTAAGTTAAGTGCTATAAAATAGCTTTTTGTCATCCCAATGGGTGCCTCATAAAAAATACTGACAATGTTATTAACAATTACATGTGAGCAATTATACTTTATAAGGAAAATAGATTGGCCTAAATTTTAAAATTCACCCGTAATTTTTTTTAGCAAATTGGCATGTTATATGTACTTTTTCACTCAAGTTAATTTCTGGAGTTGCCCTGGGGCTCTCAAATTTAAGGGACAGTCGATAAAACATCTATGGGGATTTCCTTAAACCGTTTGGCTGGCACACCATCGTGATAAGGCAGGTGGTTGGAGGGAGCTTCATGTTGCCATGGTGCTCTCAGAGCTTAAGGGAACAGGAAGCCGATCTGTTTGTGGTGTCTGTGTTTGCTCGTCCTGTCTTTGTTTGTTGCCAGTGGTGTCGACAGTGGTTTCGTTCACCCACTGGGCTGGCATGTCTTCATATAAGTGAAATACCCTTGGGTACGACGTTAAACCCCAATCAAAGAAACAAACAAACCAATGTGGCTAATATTTTGAGTCGTATAAGAGTATGGCAGGGGTGGAAATTAAGCCTGGTAGATGTGCATTGGGCCTGTAAATTTTCAGATCTGCAGGCCTGACTGACAGGTAGATTTTATGACCATACATGTGTTATCCATTGGGCCTGTTTCACTCACTTCAAACTGAACACTTGATGAAATAATGTTTAATGTGACAAATTCAGACTTTATGACTCTTGATAGATGATTGTATAATTGTGTCCTTTAATGTTTGACAGCAACAATCAAAAAATGGACCCATCCAGTTGATCATATGGGAAGTGTGTTGCTAGGTCAGGATAGCTTAGGGTGGACCACGCCAAGCTAAAAATCATCAACCTGTGAGAATATCTATATTGGGTTGGATTGCTGTTTGGATTGTTTGATGGGCCTGTACATACATGTACAGAACCTGCAGGCCTGAGAGGCCTGTTAAATTTCTTTGGGGCCTACAACTCTTGGAACCTGCAGGCTGCAGGCCTGCCCCCTGGTATGGTGTAAAACCCCAATCAAACAGAAATAGTTCAATACGTTAAATAACCTGGCCATACTGGAGAATGGAATTTGGAAGAATGCAATCCCTTATATATATATTACATGTGACTTGAATAAAAATATGATACATTCAAGATTGACAGGAGATTCTTGGGATTTGTTTCAAATTCACAACATGTTTTCTTTCCAAAGATAATTCACACTGCCCCAGGAGTGGTGGAAAATTAAAGCAATTGAATCATCAAATATGGTGACGGGAAATTCTTAGTTGCAATGTTACTCCATGTGCTCCATTTCACAAAGAAGTGGTACATGAACATCAACCTGTTTTAAGGTTTGTTTCTGCCCCATGGTCCATTGTGTATATATTTTGATCTAAATACATGTATTTCAATCATGGTTTTATATCTATAGTAGATTGGTCACATATATATATTCATATAATATATCCTGTTTCTTTATATTTATAGGAAAACTGTGTTAAACACTGAACAACGATATACATTTATTTATCTTTGACTTGCATGTTAGGCCTCTTTGTCTGAACTCTGAATGTTCATGCAAATGTTCACAGGGTCACATCAGTTATTTTGAAAACTAGCTGTGGATTTGAAAGTCTCCAACTCTCTGACAAAGGGCAGTTTGTTTGAAGAGTAGCAATGCTGCTTTACTGGTTGTGTTAATGTCCATTATTGTTGGAATAAAACCACTGTCGTATAAGTGAAATACCCTTAAGCATGACGCAAAACATCAATCAATCAAACCAACTTGTAATCAGTTACAATTTCATCGGTGAATGGTGGTGATTAGTTATCACAGGCCCTTTTCCCATCCTTTGTTCCATTATTAACCTTTAGGGACGTGCAGATTATGCTATGTGGACACCAAAGTGGCATTGACTGTCAGTTTGCAGTGATTTTATTCAATGTACAAAAAATGCATTATTTTGTTAGTTATCATAAGAATTTGTGTATATATATATATCAACTTATATAGTGCTGTATCCATTTTGAAACAAATATCATTTACAAGAGAAAGTATGTTAAATATTGAAATGCTTTTACATTTTGTGTTAAATTTATTGGGACACCACATAAAATAATTGATTAATCACAAGTATAATATATGTATAATTAATAAGCAGAGAAAATATTATTTGACTGAAAAGGTTTAAAAATGAGCTTTCATATAGTTGTTCTTTCAGTTGTTTAAAAGTTACTATCTCAGAAGCTTATAGAACAAACTCAATGTTATTTGACAATAATCAACCTCATTCATAGATTTTTGTATGAACATGAAATATATTTATTCTGATTAATTTTATCAGGTTGCATCTTGGGTAAAATGTAAAAGTGGGCCTTGATATTAACCAGAGACTATCTGAGTATATAATATAAATAGTCCTGAATGTGTTTCATTTCCACCCATTGTTACCAAAGGACACTTGATACTGAGTGAAATACTGTATACGCCTGACTTTATTTTAGACTTTTTTCTAAGACTCAAAGTTAAAAAGGAAGTATTTCTTGTGGTTTTTGGTACTGTACTTTTCTGGGCTGGAATTCTTCTTCAGAGTGAAATAACCTATGGTAGGATGAAAGCCATAGTATTGAGGCAAATAAATTTAACCTTTTTATTTTATTTCCTATTGCGTACTGAATCTTGAGCAATTATTTTTCAGTTACATCTAGTCATTCATTGGTTGATATGGAACCTGACAAAATCTTCAATTGTTTGGCTGTTATTCAGTTCATCTGACAGTTAAGACTGACTGACAATGTACACTAATTATTTTAAACCAGTCTACTAAATATTTTCAAAGATTTCTTGTCTTTCTTTGTTGTTTTTGTGTTTTCTTGACACTACCTTTATAATATAAAGATTTGTGTTTCTGTCACTAGCACTGGTTTTAAGCTAATTTAAACTGTTAAGATTATTGAATTGTGTGATATATACATTATTATTTGAACAAATGTTCTTTTAATTTTTCTAAATTTTACTTGTGTTATTCAGTGTTTTTTAATGGTGGTTGGAAGGAGCTTCTTGTTGGCCTGTTTCTCCTGCAGCTAATGGGTTACATAGAATGATCTGATACAATAGTGTTTTGTTTAATGTCCAATAATTGTCTTCTTTTACTATGGTTGAATGACAGTGAGCACAGAAGGGTTTTTTTCCACCTATTGGGTAGGCAGGTGGCCCTATAAGTAAAATTAATTTTAAAAAGGTGGGATGGTTGTCCTATCAGTGAATAAGAAATTTGAGCAACCATTTTCTTTGCTTATCGATAATAACCAGAGTTAGGCAAATATTGCTTAAATCCAGCCGAATGAAATCAAATTACATGTATGCTGTGTTGAATATAACAACCTTCTAGTCAAATACGGTTTACAATATATTTCACCAGTATAACCCAGATACTATGAAGTGAATACACACACTCTGTTTAGAATACATTTTATTCTAATATTTGATTTAATAAGATAAGTTCAAATTCATTCACGAACAATTTCATTTGGAATTTGTGTGGTATGTATTCCTGTATAGTTTTACCTGGTGTATTCGATCATGTCTCTGTCATATAACATAGTCCTACATTTTTTTAAACCAAGAGAAAATGTAATGTTTTGTATGTTTCTGTTTTATAATAAAAATTTATAAAATAATTTTGAATCTTGATCTCAATTCTTATGCTGGTGGGTGGGAGCTTCATGTTGCCCTGGTGTTCTCAGAGCTAAAGGGGATCAGGTAGCAGATCTCAGTGATCTGTTTGTGGTGTCTGTATTGCATCCTTTTGTAGTCCTGTATTTGTCCTGCTTGTGACTGTTTGGTGCGGGTGATGTGATGTTAAGATGGTTTCCATCACCCGTTGGGCTGGCACGTGTCGTCGTATCAGTAAAATACCCTCGAGTACAATGTTAAACACACGACAGCTTCTCAGACAGCGTCCGCTTTATCAAACATATCTGATACCTTGCAATTAATCTCCACGATTTCCAGGGGATTTTTAGTCGCCGATGGTGAATCGCTTGTTTTTTGCGGCAATCTTTAGCATTTATTAGTTTGTGTTTAATTTGGGGGTTATACATGTTTTCCATATTTACTGTTATTTCACTCGTATGCCAGCCCAATGAGGCAAAACACAATTCATCGGCAATAACAAAGTTCTGATATACAAGAGGACTGGATTGACAGACCACACATGGTACAAGAGGACTGGATTGACAGACCACACATGGTACAAGAGGAC
>JAVFBW010146253.1:0-12565 GCA_034783835.1 Mopalia ciliata
GAACAGTTCGATGTCAGTTAAAGGATTTCTAACATGAGTCTGCGATTAACTATGCTCAAGCCAACCTTCCTTCCAGGTTATGAAATAATATTGGACAACTCCTTTTAATCTAATCTTCATTTAAACCATAAAATATCATCTTAACCCGAAGGAAATGTCGGGCTATCGAATTGTCATATCAGGCTTCATTTCAACACATCTGTCAATGCGAATTTGACATAAAGTCGGTTAATATAATATTATTTTCATATCCGCTGCACCCTAAAACCACAAGCTTTGCATGCGCTCGTGGCTTGTCATGTTTGTATGACAAATTACACATTAGTTATCAAATCTATTGGGCCACGACAAATAAAGTTGACTCGACGTACACTCGCTATGGGGATATCATTAAAGTAGTAGCTGAAAATTAAGATCTTTAGACTATTGGTCCGCTGTATCAAAAAGAAAATAAGCACCAATGCCTATACAGAAATTTACATCGAGAAATTCTAATTACTATGGATTACCATTTTTCAAATTATATTGTTATACATGAGCTCCAATGTTAAGTTCTGGCTCAAAAAAATACTTATTGTATTGCATGCGCCATCAAAATTTAAAACTACTTCGACTACTGCACCGACGCCTATAGGAATCAAACTGGTGGCCGTATCGCCATTATGTTAGCTTTTATCTATAGAGAGTATATTGAGAACTCCAGCTTTAAAATCACCGAACAAGGCACATTTTAGACATTACCACATTTAAACATATGCCAGCCATATACGTATTAACAGAATGGAAAAAACAGAATAAAAAACCTCGCAAGGTATAAAGGAGGGACAAGCGCAATTCCAAGTTGATGAAAGGACGTTTTGACTCCTTAAATAACATTAACACTGTTATTAATTACATCACGCCAATGTTATAATTTTATTGATTCAAGACTGCCTTCAAAATGGCTTCTTCTTTTTGTCAGAAATAGTTTAACTTTATAAAAAATTGAATAATAATGAGTTCAGTAACGAAAGGACAGCTTAGCAGACTTGTCATGTGTTTTGCATAATTTCTTCGAATTGTAAAGATGATTTTGTTATGAAGGTATTACATGCAATACTTAAGGGTTTGGTTATACTATACCAGTTTTTATTTGAAGTTGTTTGTTATTGTATTATAAATACAATGCCTTAAGTGGATTAACAAATTGGTAACAGGATGGCAACGAGCAATGCTACGGGCAGTTTGTCTGAAGAGTAGCGATACTGTGATTACTAAGCACTTGAGGAAGATAAACTTTCCAACATTATTGAAACGGGTCACATCTTGTTTGAGATTATTATTACACATCTGCCATATAAGTGAAATACACCTAAGTACGGTGTAGAACACAAATCAATCAATTCCATTTCAACTGGAGTAATGTTGGTGTATTTTTGGTGTGCACACACAAGGGGTTCATCATTAATCGGAGCATTTTTATGACACCATTTTTCATGATGTTACATTGTATCTGGAAACCCTTTCGTTATTAGCATAAAAAACATGCTGTCGCAGGGTATGCACTTCACCATGCTGCAGTATGATAAAACTTGATTGTCAAAATTTACATATTCTCTATATCGCCAATTATTTGTCATAGAAGTATCTGTCTTCGAATCCTGCTGCCGACCGGGTGGGTACCATACAATAGCTCCTACGTTGATCCAGTGGATAGATATAGCATTTTCTTCCAAAATCTACGCCAAATTCTATTCAATTCCACTCTCCGTATTAGACAGATTGAGCATGCGCCAAAGCTGGTTTCCGGTTACCTCCCTTTACCGTCTCCTTTCAACTTCTGTGTACATTCTAAACGTTTCGCGAGGATTATACCTCATATAATGTTTAGAATGCTTCATTTTGTAACCATCAAGTAACATCTAGCTTTTAAGCGCAGACTGGGAACTTTAGGATAAACCCACACCTTTACTGTCGTACCATGAAGTGACGAAGGGGCTCTACTTTGCAGGTGCATACAATTTGAAAATGTGTTAAGTAGATCAACATAAAATTTAACAATTTTATTCATTTAAAAATGATTAAACTGGTTAGTATCTTTATTATTTCTTTGTTTGCCTGCTTTGGATCACTGGTAGGCTATCTTTGAAAAGGGAATTGGATTGATGTACAGCTGCATGACATCAAAGCATAGTCCCGGTGTATTTATACAGCTGTAATTTGTCTGTTTTAGCGAATATCACTACATTTACACATTCAAAATGGTACTAGGGTTATGACCAAGCGGACTCTTAAGTAATGGAGATAAGCCTGCTTCCGGTTTTAATCAAATGAGAATACTTGTGTGTATTGAGCTGCCATTTTAAGGCATTTTCGGAGCAAAACTTACTGCCCATGCAGTATCCTTTATTGTATCAAGTGCATGTCACATCGATTAAAATTGACATAGAGAAAATAAAAACGCAATTAAGGGAATACAATAGAACTCTTTAGCTGGGCGCTAAGTCCAATTAACCATTCTGACTTCAAGATAAAGTAGCGTGAAGCGGTTAAAGAATGAGATGGCGTACTGATATATAAAAGAAAAACACAAACACAAGCGCAAGCATCAACATCGCATTACATCGTCTGGTTCAGTTATATACAATCGATTAGATAAATTGTTTATAATAAATTTTCACTATTTTGTTGTTTTTTAATCTTAAAATATAATAGTTCAAAAGCAATGTTAACTGCACAATGTTGTAAGCTAAGATAACTACTTGAATGCGCAGTTGTCTCCCTTTACCCTCGACTACGTTATTGATGTGAATGAACTAAATTGTTGGTACAAATGACTGAGCTCTGAGAGGGCTTATTGGAGTAAGCATCCGTCGTTCCTACAGGACTTAAGGCCAAAACGCCAAACAACATAAGTTAAAGACAGACGAATAAAAATCCATGCTGTTTAAAATCATATTGACTTGTACTTGGTGACCGTGTGTTATGAACACAGGCTATCCGGAGATCTCCGCCTACCAAACAAGTCCCTCAATTCGGTCATATATAGGATATATTACACTTACTACATTTATCCGATTAAATGTGGATTGGATAAAAATTGTATGTCCTAACCTTGATTTAAAGTCTCTCGTTTTCTTCCTTGAACACTTGTGGGTAATATGGATTCTTAAAAGGATTTTTGTTGGATTGGGGTTTAACATCGTTCTCAAGGGTATTTCACTTATATGACGACGTGCCAGCCCAATAAGTGAAGGAAACCCCCCTGGACACCACTGGCAACAAACAAAGACAAGACGGGACAAACGTTGGACACTAACAGGACGCAATAAAGACACCACGAACACATTAGCTTTATGTTTCCTAACTTTTTTTTGTACACCACAACGAAGTATCTCTGTTGAATGTTCATACAATTCAACGACACACGTTATCGCATCTAGTCATTACAAACAGGTTTCGCACTAGATTCTAGTAATTTGTTCTGGATAAGTTAATACAGGGTTCCATTTATTTTGAAGTTTGTTTATTGCGCCATGTTTTATTAAAGTAAATTATTCAGAGCTATTCAAAACCTAGTATACAGGATAGATTCGTTAGACTACAAAAAATAACATTTCCGCCAGTTTTGTAAATATTATACTTCGATCACCTCTAATCAAACGTTTCAAATCAAATATTTATTTTACTGTATCACTTTATCAGTATTACATAAATTGACGTTTTAAAGCAAACGCGGCACTTTATCTGCCTTGGACAGTTAAGAACTACTTTTCTAAACCTGGACAGTGTCTCGAGAATATACTGAATTCAGTATATTTGGCGGCTTTAAATGAAGCTCAACGATCTTTATAATAGATAAAATTTATACAAAAGTCCGACGTGGATACATTTTAAAACATTGTAAAGAAATTGATTTTACGTCAATTTCGAATTGAGTATAATAACATTGACATAATCAGATATTGGCAAATGATTATGCATTGACAAAAATTATTCATTGACATAATATATATTGAATAGTTTATTCTTTCTCTTTTAGAGATAATGTAAATCAGATTATCAAATGACAAAATAATTCGTCAAAGCGTGCATCGCGAAATTAAATAATGTTCTATCTAATGTTAACTTAATTTTATCGTCGCTTATCTTTTGCCAATATCTGATGTTCTGAAATTGACTCCTACAATTACACTTACATGTTTTGTTATGTTTAAATTTAAGTGTTAAGTATTAATTGCCGGGCCAACTGTTGTTTTCTTCTTAATTATTCTTGAAGAGCAAGTTTTTCTATGACATTTTTTACTGGTATATTTATATGTCATGACATTAGAAGTGTTTATTTCGCACTTCCTGTTACCAAACTAACGGAAACGGAAATGTTTGTGTGAAGAGTGTTAAGTTTAGAATACATGTTGTCGACAAAACGGAAATTGCAGGACAAATCATCCCGCTGCTAGTTAAAAGTGTTTGCTTCATACATCGCATGATGGAGGTGTTGTTCACTAAATACAAAACGTGATTGAATTGTTGAATTGATTGATTGTTGAATTGATTGATTGATTGACGGATTGGTTGATTTTTGACTAACTGACTAACTGACTGACTGACTGATTGATTGTTTGGTCTATCGATTGATTGGGTGGTTGATCGATTGATTGACTGATTGCTTACTTGATTGATTGATTGATTTTTGCTATAGCAGTAGTATATAATATGTCCGTTGTCTAGAACCGGGAAATACATTGTAATAAGAGCACATGCATGGTTCTGGCTGTGTAACAATCATCTTGTGACACCGTCAAGAGCAAGCCGTTTTCACAAGTGACTCTTTCAACTGTGGGCCTGGTTTCTCCATTTCGAGTCGTTCATCTTATCCAGTTACAAGGCTTATATTTTTGTACGATAAACGAAGAAGAGAAATTATATGACCAATCCTTGATGATTATGTGGTAATCAATTGGGCTTACTATACGGCTCCTTTTAACAGCGATGGAACACGCAACGGGTATATACATCAGTGAACAAGCCACGCTATTTTGCTCATACTTCATAAGGCTTTTAAAAACTCTTTATTCTTAAGAGGAAAGAAAGAAAACCCATAACATGTAACAACCTTTGTGGGTTTTCTCTGCCATTTGATATACTGATCCTGCTTCCAGACGATCAACAAAGGAACATAAAAGGGAACGAGATGACTTTGATTTTAAAGTAAAACACAAGCCAGGACCGTATGTTGCTTGAAGCAGTGAACACAGTTTCATGGGTGTCCCTAGGGAAAATAAGATTGTTTTGAAGTGCTTGCCAACAAATTGAACTATCCGTTGTCGAAACTTTAAAAAGAAATTTTATTATTTTTCAATTCCGCCCACATACGCAATTGAATTGTTGTCGGCAACAGGAACACCATAGAGAAACCATTCACAAACAGGCCCCGGGTGATATTGTCAACCTCTATACTAAAGCTTATTCAGTGACTGCTACCTTCCTTTAGAGGCTCAAGACCACCGCTATCACTATGCTATATCTCGCTACTATTGGAAACTTTGCATTTATGATGCGAAACGTGTACAAATGTGAGTACACACCTTTGTCTTTCCAATCGAGTATATGATGCCAAACACGTGTGAGTTGACCCACATCAAACTTCCTTTTTTTAAAATTAAAATATAACGTCTACCGTTATTCGGAATATGTCTAAGTATTACATTTTTTCATAGTGATTACACATCTGTTTGAACATTTTAATTTTGTCATCTCCAAGTTCTTATTAAATATTTATTTCACTTTATCCTTACTCGATATTTTGTTCCAAATGATATAAAAATTAAACTACGTACTTTACGTTGCTTACTCAGATATAGTGGCACCGACTGTTACAACGTCTATTCAATGCCACGTGGCTCGCTTTGTTTTGTTTGTTTGTTTTTTAACATAAACTTGATAGGGATATTCCCACAATCGACCACTAACCAGTCTGACCCACCACGCTCAACTTACCGCTCCTGAAACATGCATCATCTGTGCGCAGTGATGCGAAACGAGAGGCGTTTCTATGGTAACACACTTCAACACTTTGTTCGGGCGGAGTCACTCGGGACTTATCGATTGCTGTGTGAATGCGCGTGTCCCGTCTGTCGATCGAACTACATTTTTTTTTCGCAAACCTGGTTTCTCCTGCAGGAAATGACTGTTTTCCTCCTGAATAATTGCTTCAAGTCGACCTGTCAGACTTATTTAAAATCGTTTCGTTCTGCTCATTCCACAATCTCCGCGGGAAGTAGAGAACACCTCAGTTCTTCTCAACATAAAAATTACTAATGGCTACACTATCTGGAACGGAGAGGTAAAAACTTAACGTTTCAGAAAAAAATATACGAGATATTTGTAGCCGGTCTTTTGCCAAAACAATGATGTTTAATAGTAGTTTCTTACGGTAGTAAATCAGATAAATAAACAGTTCACGTTAAACAAAAACTGTAAAACTTCGTGTGAGATTGTAAAACTGTTTAATTTAACCAAATTTAACTTGGAATATGGTTAACGTATGAAACAGTAGATAGTGCACATAAATATTAGGGTGGTACAAAGAATGGCAACGACCATACAGTACAATGGTCTGTGTCTCTTGAAATATTGGGGTATATTGTAACAGAGTAGCATGTAGTACTAACTTTGATAGCGGACTAAAAGCCTACACCTACTGCCAGCTGACTCTACCAGCAGCTTCCAAATGATACAGCGCTAGAGGCCACGCATGCGCTCTGTGCCACTCTTCGAGAGATTCTCTGCACACTGTAATCATTCTGCGTTCAGCTGGCAGCGAATGACGGTCTGACTGTACTGCTGAAACTAGATCCAAGCCGAGGAGAAAAGTTAACAGTGTGCCTCAAGAGACGCCATATACTGGCTCCCAAGGATGTGACCTGTTTTATACTGTTCCAACAGTTAGACATGAGCGCCAACTATGGCGACTTTCTTACGGAATATACAGTGGGTTATTCTGGGATTATTTTGGATGTTTTTACTTTCTTATTGTGGTGAGTACAAACTTCATCTTGCCATTCATCGGTCACTTTAAGCTTCCTTAAGCTTTTTCACTATATAGGCTACAGTGTTCCTATCCCATTCTGTTCTGGGACGTTAGTTGGCTTAATGGGTTGTTCTCTTATAAAACACTGCTGTTGGTGTGCATTGATTCTCTGACTCACTGGCAGCCTGAAGAAAGTTATCGCTTCAGTTATAGCCTTAAACGAGATTATTGTTAATGAAGAACAATATACGCCTGGCAGAGATCTAAATCAGTCTACAATTCGGATAACTTATAACTGCCTGTATTTATCTATGCGGTAACGGCTTTGGGTACAATGGTGGCCAGTGTGCAGGGATGCCGCACCATTTTGGGCACAGTCGGGGGGCTACATATATACAAGCCTAAAAATAGAACATATGGTATAAAGTGTGTTTCTAATTTAGACCTGTTGTACGACGCCTAAGTGTCAACTTTTAAAATCTAACATGTATGTTGTTTTAATGCAGTTTCTTTACGTTAGTATTTACTTTTAATATATGACGACCGTGGTGTATTATTCTCGGTTTGTAATTTATCCTTATATTTCTTAGAACTATAAATAGTGATGAATTGCCATCTAATTCATGTACTTGGTAATTCAATAGTGCTACTTTGAATGATTGCTTATAAGTATACAGTATTGGTAATGTGTTATGTTTGGTTGGGTTCTCGTATATTTATATATATCTTCAGTCGCACTATTATTTTTAAAATAAAACGTGATTTAAGTAGAACCCTGTAATTCTCGAAGTAAGGGATCTGAAGATCTCTGTGTTCAAGTTGGTGACTAAATTGTGTGTATTCTTGGAAGCACAGGTTTTTACCCAGTTCTATATTATCGGTAACACACTGAGGCTGGGCGAATATTAATCTAAACGATGAACGTAACACCGTTACAACAATAATAACAATTAGCACATACTTTAGAGTGTATAATTTAGCTTTGATATATGTAAGTGATTAACAAACAAGTTATTAACGCTTTATATAAACACTGTTAATCTGCCATGCTATGTTACCACTCCTCGTATAACAGAAAGTAAATATTATATCAAAGACAATTAGACAAACAGTTGGAAGAATGCTTCTGCTTGCGTGGTACAGTGTAGGCCTACTTATTTACAAAACTATACAATCCAGTTAACCGTATCTATATGTTGTTTACATACCACTATATCTTTCCTTGCATTCATTAAATTGATTCGGGAAAACATTTTTAGGAGCGCAGCAATAAGGGTATATGATCCTCCTGGTTGGTATTAGTTATACTGACCCCATTTGAAACGAATAAGTGGTGGGTCGTGTATGTAGGTCTACTTTCATTGTTTATTTGACTTTCACCTACAATATAAGACTATAAAAAGTTAATAAACTATGGCGACCTACTATATGGCATGTATGTTGTAATTATAGAATTCTCCGCGCTGTGGTGACATTTGTATGGCATTTTCAACCAAGTGAACTTTACACATTCTAGCAGTTATAGATGTTGTATGTTTGTAGGCGGGATATAGTCATTAGACTGTATACACACATACAAAGGGATATATATACGATAGTCGTTTGTTATTGGGGAAATAATTGCACGTTCTTTCCCCCTAAGCTTCCTGTGGCTGGAGTTTTTACTAGGCATTAAGGACTACTAAATATTGTGTTTCCTATAGAGTGGCTATTGACGAGCTTTCGTTTAGAATCTGAGACATCCCTTCTTCATCACAGATGATTGTGGATATATATATATATATATATATATATATATATATATATATATGACAGCTGTCAGATAAGCGGGGAGGGACTGGAGGCGAACCTATGGCTTTCATATATCTACTACAGTCAGTAGGGTGTGCTGTGTTATATCCACCAACTATACTCTTACTTTCTATTTTGTGGAGGCCGCTTGGTCGATTGACTCTGTTGACACTTGTTTGTATCTGACGGTCATGCGGCCCTTACTCGAAGGAATCCAATTCGACGTAAAATAGCAAACTACGAATATATATTTCCAGCATTTAACACAACTTCACAAATATATATAAATAAGTTACCCAAACGCAAGACTTATACATGTTTACCAGATATCTACACAACTGAACAAAATACAAATAATGTTAACTGCATGTAAGATCACTAACAGAAAAAGCCCAAACAAAAAACAAAGCAAAACGCCAGACAAACTGAACACCTGTGTATCTATGCATATTGCTTCAATGGAAACGAATACAATATAATCATTCAGCTCATTGGATTGTAAGATATCAATATTCCCAGCTATCCCACAATGAGATATGACCTTTTCTAACATAAATACAAACATGAGTTTACATATTTTGTGGATAAATGACACTCAACGAACTCATCGTACTTTATTGGGATTTATTTCGCTGATATCTCGGTTCGATGAATTGTCTATCTGTCGTCCGTAATAAAACACATGGGCATAATAAGGGGTTAATGTAGTGAAGTTTTATAGACGATGACACAGACAAAGGGGACAGCTGTAAGTTCCGAGAGAAAAGTTACCTGAAAAAGGAATGTGTTATTATACCTTGGTATAATTGATATTTGATAAATGTAAGTCTCGTTTATGACGTAATCTCAATTAGTGTGCTGGTAATAAAGCTAACAAGCCGTGTAATTGACTCACATTTTACACGAATCACTTGAACTACCAAAGCGCTGTGTTATCCTGATGAAGACACCTGACTCGGCCTTCACTTTTAGATGTCGCCGCCAAACTCTGTCCTAATGGAAAAGCTCTCCCGTCCCACGCACGCTAGTCAGTTATCTAAACAAAAGAAATCAATAAGTCCTACACCCGTTATTATTGGAATTAGCCCTAGTATTCGATTACTTGGAGAACTCGACTGTATATTTAATGGTGCAACAACAACAGTACGGCAGACATTGTTAGTTATGATACTGTGCTCCCTAGGGTTGGAGGGGGAGGTGGGGTAGGGGTGGGGGGTGTTATTCACTGGCTGTGTAGCGCATTTGCTACAATTAAGTCATGCTTTACGGTCAACCACGTGCGTTTGCTAATTAGATACATTTTTGATGTATGGCTTTATCATACTTAGCTTAAGGCGTTGTTTAACATCTGTTGTGGTAAAGTTCATGATAGTATTAAACAAAACAACATCAACAAAATCTGTAGACCTACAGACGTCGCACTGGCCAGAATGGTACCACTTAAACCATGATAAGGTGTGCAGGCTGTAAAATAACACAGGCTACCATTATTTGTCTAATATTATAAAGGAGACAGACCATTCTAAATCAAGGGACATGTATGGCCTAGAATACAATTATTTTTAGCTATATAAAATACCTCAAAATCTGATTAAAATTGCATCTACATTGGTTACCACGAAGAATGTGGTCGCCATATCGGGGAGCCACTTTAGTACGGTGACCCATAGGGGACATACAAGGTTTTCACTTTTCTCTGTTTTTCTCTTTTCTGTGTTTTCTACTTTTCCGCGTTTTTTACACAGAAAAGTGAAAAACAGAGAAAAGTGAAAACCTTGTATGTCCCCTATGGGCCACCGTACTTTAGATCTGGTTTCAGTTAAACCGACATTACACCATACTTAGCAATAAACAAAAATGTTTATTATATGCCTTGCATTTTAACTGGACTAAAAAAGTAACAGTATATTTGGGTAAACACATGTCATGCTCTTTGGGAGGCTTTTAAGAGGTTTGTTGTCAAATGTTATGTCCTCTAATTAAAGGCTGTATATACAAGGGGACCACAGGGATTTAATTCTCTGAAGGTGTATCGATCCCTATTTTACTAATAGTTCATGTTACATAGCAGTCCCTCTTAGGTTTTGTCAGACAGGACAAGAAACGACCGAGACAGCTTATAATGTGAGCTAACAAACGAACATATGGACAATAATTTAATTGACTGCGGGATAAGGCCGCATTTGTCTCTCTTCGTGCTTTGTGTGTATAATACATACGGTGCCATGGTGTAATAGTAAAATATCTCCACCCTGGGTCGTATGGGGACATGTCTACCCAGCACGTGTGCCCCAGACCCCTTTGTGACCTACATGTTTAAAGTCTCCATAGCCGCTTTCTAATGTTTTATTTATGGTATTTGGCCTGGTGTTGATAGAAGTGGACAGATGGCCAACAGCTTGACCATCTCGTTGAACTTCCCTCTTATTCTGTCACGCGAACTAATCCAGTCCCGTTTTGTGTTTCTAACTGGTCATGGTTGAGTTAACACGTCCAGACAAAACCCAACGCATCAACACCAGCACATCTGCATTATTGTTAAGTTAAGATCTCTGATTCTTAAACGCCATCAATGTATTTTTAATTTGAAATCGAGTGATTAGGTCCTAGCATCATGCGTCCAACTGTCTTTGTGCCCGAAACTCTTGATTAACAAACCTTCTGCATGTCGTTTGTGCCACGGAGCTCTTTAAAGTTTCATGTTTGTACTAAGTTAGTTTTATGGGTGTTTTCTCTAGATTTTCTCGTTATTATTTGTCTGTGTTTTCTTTCTTCGATCATTTCAATGGTACTAAGAGTAACAAGTATTTCCAGCGATGCTTTCATTTCGGTTATAATGGCTGCAAAGCGGAGTACATTTAGGCTAAAAACAATCCACGGATAGCCCAAACCTTAGTGGTAATGGCATTGTTTTCTTTGGCCTATTGCTGGCCAATAATTGTAATTTCCATTTTATACACGAGCAGTTGCAATTAGACAACCCCACACCAAACATAATTAAGTCCTTTCAAATTAACCAGAAAATCGTTTAAGCTGTCATTGTTGCATGTTAGAACATAACTAGACACTCACTTTTCATTGTTGTTAAATTAGGCTTTCGCTCTTTACTCGAATCTTTTGTGGATGGTTGGAGTTCCTTTCACAGGTCCACATTGCGAGTTAGGAATTAGGCTTTGGTCCGTTCTTAGCCTTGTGCTCTATTTCAAAGGAGGATAATATTAAGATAATTCAGAAGTCGATCTCATTTCTAAACTGGGTATAACAGTTGCACATGCAATGGCTTTCATACCGTGCGCCAAATCTGACTGTCTTTTATAAAGATTTTATCTTTACTTGGACGTTGTGTAAATTTGTGATTTCTCTGCTTATACATTTACACAAAAATCTCAATAGAAGCCAATATCGCGACTGGATGTCTTGTTATATAATACTGGTTATAAGCGAAAAGAGGTAGCGGTATAGAATCGGTTATATATTGGGTTGGTTCAAGCTGTATTTTATTGTGTATAAAAAACTCAGCATTACAGAACAAGTCTATATTCTGCTTTAAAGGGGAAGGCCACCCAGAAACCATATTCTGTAAATAAGTAAAACTTTTGTGTGTAATAAAATACATTAATTTCCATTTTCATAATCTTGTCGTAACTCTGGTTATCATTCATTAAAGAGAATCACAAGGCCCAGCTGGGTCATCAAATCCTGTGCTGCTAAGTTTTCCTGCACTCTGGTTGGTCAGCCAATTTTGAACTATCCAATGATAGA
>JAVFBW010146264.1:0-12564 GCA_034783835.1 Mopalia ciliata
TCCTTAAATATTTCTCTATGTCCCGCTAGGGGGAGCTTTGTCATCAATCAGCGCTGGGTTGGTCACAATGCCGTTGATACTGGGTAATGGCTGGTTTCATACTTCTACTTGATAGACTTCTGGTAATACTAAGACAGTCTGCACATACCGATACCCCATTTGCAACTAGAACCAGCTCTGGATAAATCTGCTTAAGTCATTATAGTTGTCTGTTTTTCTGATTACATAAGGCAGATCATGCAAAATCTGCGTGGCTTGAAATCTAAAAATATTTTCTTTAAGTTAGCAGTTCGAACCATTGGGACATATAAACTATTTTTCCAATTTAAAACATTATGAGTTACTCCGGGTTTGTGATCAATGATATAAGTAGGAAACATACAGTTTAAAAGTTTAAAAACATCAGTAGCAATAGATCTACCTAGCCCTAATTAGTAGTGTAGCTCGGACAGCAAACATATCGTATCGACGCAGAACCTATGTTCTAATTATTGTTTTGAAAAAAATTACTGGCGTGACAGATAATTAATTCGCTATAGCTTTTTTCTAAGGGTGTACTGACTGAGAAATTCAGCCTGCAGCTCAGGGCGTACGAGTTTGCAGGACGGTCATAAAAGTCCATACACCTCAAAAAAACATGTCAATAACTAATAATATATAAAATGTACAAAAGACCAATTTACAGACTTCTATCAGGAACTAACCATACTCAAATTCGAAGACCAATTCATTGCCAAGGGATGTCGACAATGTTAAACAGACGAATTGTCTTGTGTTTTAGATCGATTCTCAATCTCAAGATTTCTAATGTCGAGTTGCTATGAATAACATACCGATCTCTTAAAAGAAGGTTCTGTTATTATTTGCGCATTCAAATCATAGTGAGACCAAACTGAATAAAGAGCACGAAGATAGAACTGCGACTGCAAAAGTAACACATGTAAGTTGCGTTTGCGCGACTTCCCCGGGTAAGTCCGACTAGGGTGACATGACGTCATACTTCCGTAAGAAACTCTTCCTGCGCGTGAACGCTTTCAGAGGTCAATTGAAAATGGAAGTATAAACCCAAAGCGAAACCTCATAACATAATGTTTAATGTTGCGCCAAAGGTGCGATGTTCGGTTGTGCAAGTATTGGGTGACAGTCATGATTAATTCAAACGATTATTATTTAAAACTTAAATGTGTTTTTAGCATACAAATATGCAAAAAGAAAGAAATATGTAATTTAAAATTACAATTTTAAAAACCCGTATCGAACATTTTCAGCGCCGCTATTTTACTGTCTTACAGGACCGATTCAACAATGTATCAGAATGGGGGGGTGTCTATGAAAAATAAATGAATATATTTCAGTGCACAGTAGCTGATTGCTGCCTAATTAATACGCACGTGGATAACTCAGTTTGATGAAAGTAAATATGTTTCGTTATCCGTTTGACAACTAGAAGACCGAGATAGCTTACCAACTGACCACGACCACAACGAGGTCAAATGAAGAAATCCGCTTCGATAGTCTAGGTCGACATCTCTAATAACCATATACACCATAGCCGCTTTCATCAGTAGTTTTTAAAGTGGTGGTCAAATATAAACGACATAATCAATATTATGGGAATTCATAAGAACGTCATTCCGAATGATGGTTTGATCAATAAACAGACAAGAAACTTTTGTGATGTCTGTATGGGTGATTAAAGACCAAAGCTAAGTAAATTACAACATAATTTAAATTGACGATTGATCAAAACAATCATGTTTGTTTTCCAAACCAGCACAGACACATTCTGAAGCGTTTACGATGCTGCCCCCCTTTCTGAGATCTTGGACGGTGGTGTGCCTCATAATTGTGTTAGGTGAGTCAAATTAAAGCGGGCAACATTGCTATCTTATCAAAGCCGTATTTATAGTATGTATGATGGCTGTGTGATACACCCTATCTTCTTGTACTAGAGAAACATGTCCGGTGATTTTCAAGTCACGGGATCTATTTACTTTTAGTGATTGGTCGATGAGTGAGCGATTCGAGTATTGAAAGTTGTTTTTACCCATTCCAACTGTTTCATTGGTAGACCTCTTAGCCAACAGACTACTCAAAACCATTATGTCGGGGTATAGGAGAGGTGAGGATAGAATCCGTACTCGTCCCGTCATTCTTTCTGTTTGTGTGGAAAATGGTAAAGATTTAGTTTTGAGAACGACAGTAAATGAAAAAATAAATATGAAGATTAAAATATAAATAAGCGACAATTTAATTGTAAGAAATGCATATTTGTTTTCTTTGACAGTAACTGTAGAGCCCATCAAACCGGAAACTGATGGCGAGACGGCCAAACGTCCCTACCGGTCTTTGTTGAAGGATTATGAAAAAGCTGTTCCTCCGATTACAACTCTGGGTGATTCTGTCAATGTAAATATTGGCTTTGGTGTTGATATGATTATCGATGTGGTATGTTATCTTTCCTTTTATACCGGGTTATAAGGCATTACGGTCTCGTTCTCTCCCACTTGACTTCCGGGTAATGCTAAGTCATTCTAAAATAAAATCAATTCTACTCCCTACCTTGAGACTCTAATATCTCTTCGTTTGTCGCTCGCAGCTTAAGCTAAGTGGTTAACGTGTGGGCTTATTAATCCTACTTTGATGTACTGTTCCCGGGATCGATTCGACTGTCGACCATCAGGTGTATGAGTGACTTATACGATATGGCTCCGGCAATCACGGGGGAAAGGGGGGGGGGGAGTGGTTGGACAGGTTTCCACTCGATTGTTCTCCGTTATTAGGGCAAGGAACAGTGTGAAGTGGTCAATCCATCGTCATATAACTGGAAAACCATTGGATATGTTGTTAAACCTTAATCAAAACAAACAATCGCTTGTTGCCAGTGATGTTGAAGGAAAATGGCATGCCGTAATGTGAGTGAAATTACCTGAAGTATAGCTATGTGAAATGCACAGCATCCCTGCTCTCGGCTGTGGTCGTCCCCTATCACGTGCTGTACCTAAACCGTAAAATTAATAAAAGCTGTTCGGATATTTACTCAACAATCTTAATGATACTTATCAGCTCAAAAATTGTTCGGCTATAGTTTTACTATGCCGAACAAGCCAAGTAAGCTTCAATCATGGCTTAAAGTTTGATAGAGAAACTTTGAAAACACAACAGCGACATTGTCAATGACGTCACGTCGTTTTATTTTTTCCTACTATGATTTTACCTTGAAGGCAAATTATCTATAATTTCGAATTAAGTTTGAAATGAATATTATCTCGTTTCATGATACGACCGAACAAGCAAATCACAAACGAAACATAGACCTATAACTTTGTGTAATTGCATGAATAAAATGTCACGTGATCATAACGTCTCCCGGATAATATTTTAGCATCTTCATTACGTCATCGGTTTTTGTCCTAAGAATGATGTCAGAGGGCATGCCGAAAAACGATTGGTGTTCCATGCCAACTTATCTGTTTATTACAGCAAAACAATTAAGTGTATTGATTTATTGTGATTATTTAATGATATTAGGATACAGGGATCAAGAATCGTGGGGCAATTTTAACGGCAGTACATGGCAATAGGCATTAATAGACGAGATAGTCGGATTTGCGTGCTGCAGCTAAATGAACGTCGTGCTACGCTAGACGTGAGGCTAGGGTAGTCAATACTGAGCTACCTTATAATTTCAGCATTGAACAACTAAAAACGAATGCACACACTACTATACAATGCTCTTAGCGTATTGAAATATAAATTGTACTGCTTTTTGTTCTTTTAGAATGAAAAAGAAGAAGTTCTGGTTCTGATGGCGAGTTTCCATATGGTTAGTTCTTTCATAGAATTAAAACTTCTGATATGTAATAACAACTCTGTATTTAAGTTAGAATTACCTACATCTCATATGGTATGTATCTCAATCTTGCATCTAGTCTTCATAAATTTTGAGGACCTGCCTGACAGTATTGCACGTGTTTTTCGATAAAAACTGGCTGTACACATTTCCGTAAGTTATAGCCGTTCAGTTTTCGGCGAGTTTCTGATTTAATTTGGTGAGAAATCGCCTAGTGTATCATCTTTCATTATGAAGTTCGTCTCGATATCTATCGTTTGTATACAGATTCTACATCAAACGACCACTAACTAAGATGGTGTCTTTGTCAACATTAATTCCTGATAACTATCTAAAAAGTCATCATCATCGCGAATAAAACTGGGATGCCGGGTGGCAAGATCTCTTCGGTTGTAAGCAATATGTTCTGATATATGGCTCACATGTATACTATATGACTTGATGCTATATGCCTATTTTGGCTCATAGAAGGATTAGGCTTTTTCTCTTGTTGACTTTTATTGAGAATGATGAAAAACCCTTTTTTAATCTACATGAGATACATAGATTTTGACGGAGATAAGACAAATATTATCTTTTAGTCATAGATTAATATTGTTGGGACTGGTTCAAAATAAATACATAGAGGTTAATGTTTTTTAACTTGTTGATTTTAGGGAGAATGTTGATAAACCCTTTTTCGGTCTAAATGAGATACATACGACAAATATTATCTTCTAGTCATAGATTTTTATTTTAGGGACTGGTTCAAAATATTTAGTGAGTTTAGCAACACTTGCAAAAGTCATGGGATCAGGGGCTGGTGGTGCCTAGCCATTTCTTCTCCAAACGGTTTTGTTGCCATTTTCAGCTAGTTCTTAACCTTCTTGCTTAAGAAAGAGTATCTGGACAACCGAAAATATAACCTGTGTTGTCCATCTTAAAATCTGTATCTTAGAACTGATTAGAAGATGGGTGAAAGGAAGAACGAGATCATAGGCAACCTATCGGATGCCATTAGTAAATGATGTTTTAACGGTTTCATTATTTGTACTTGAAAATTAGTACATGCGATATGCTTCCACCAAATTTAAGTTTAATTCAAATCTTTAGATGAACACAATTCTCTAAAATGCACCAAGTACCCCTTAGTTGTAAATGACGAAGTTTTGAAATAATATTCATTTCTTTTCTCTCAATCAATTCAACATGATGACTGTAGCTAACAAAAATATAATAAAGGTTAAGAAAATCTCTTACATTGTCCATCTTATTTTCAAAAATGGACCATTTAGTATCCCTGTAATTTTGAACCAGTATTAAAGAATCTTTTTAATATTGACCAGCTTGTGTAGCACACGACTATTATCCGTGTTGGGATGTAAACTGTTGGGACGAACACACTAGAATTTAATTACATTACATGATAAAAATAATTGTCTAATATAACAGCAAGTGCATTCGAGCCTGATTCAGGGCCTAGGCATTCACAGGTTTTCATTATCGCGTCTTGGGCTGCATCACATGATACGTTATAACTGGGGGCTGGGTCCCCAATGCCGTTTGCCTTATCTATATGGCAATTGCTTACTTCTAGTTAATAGACTTCAGTCACATACACCGCAGGATGTTGATTGACCGGTTTTGACTGTCCTTTCTGTTTGTGTCCGTGGCGTCAAGGCTGATTTCATTTACAATTTCGGCTGGCACTTCGACATATAAGTGAAATAAAAATGTGGCGTTAAATGCAATAAATCAATTCGGTGCATCAGTGGCTTAATAATTAAATCCTGCATTTGACCTTTCCCAGGATTGGACAGACCCACGTCTAAATTGGAACCTTTCAGAGTTTGGCAATATATCTGCCACCAGGCTACCCCTTGAGAAGATATGGAGACCAGATATTGTTATCTATAACAGGTACTATTTGCCAAATTAATTGCTGGTTATGTCATGGCAAAGCAATCACAAGATGAAATATAATGATATCAAGATATCTCTATTTGTTGCCCTTTAACCCTGGGAGCATGATGACAACATGGCATCATTATTTCTCTAGATTCTAAAGAGCCAAAAACTTTTACTTATAACATTTTTATATCAATAAAACTCTTTTCTTTTGAGCTGGGGTTGCAATGCTACATCACAGTGGCGGATGCAGGAAATTGGCGGTGGGGAAGGATTGGGGGGGGGGGGGGGGGGTCTCGACTTTCACAACCTAACTATAACAGTATAAGTACATAAAATATTATAGAACAAAGTCAATTTGGCTTCAGAGCAAACCATTCAACTTTATTTGCAGTTCGTTCATTGAATAATCAACTCCTACAAAGAGACAAGATAGATAAGCTTTATTCCACCATCTTTGCAATTCCCTACGGACTGTACAGTGCATTGCCTTTAACATCTGTAGTGAAATAGAAAATCGTTCAATCAATCAAGATAAAAAAGAAGACAAGTATGTTTTATTGTAAGCGTCTTAGTAAACTCTGATTTAAGGCTGGAATGTCCATATATATTTTCACGCATGAAGTGCTAAGAATTATTTCAATAATTACCACCAAAGAATTAAAATTGTATATCGCTGAAATGATGGAGGTTTTGAAGGTTTTCGAAAACATTGTTGATATGACATTTCAAATAACAATGCAACTCTTTTGAAGATAGCATTGCAACTGAACATGGAGAAAAGAGCGCAGTGCTGATGTATATTTTAGCAAAACTGCATGTAAAAACTATGAAAGGATTAAAGTCTTAAAGCAAAAAAAAAAATATTTGTATGGTAGGCTTTAAAAAAATAAAGCATCAAATTGTAGAAAATAAGCGAGGCACAGAGGCGTGCCTAAGCCTCGGAACCTCTGAGAGTGAGGAATGGCGGATCTGCAATCTAGGCTGATTTTGGAATTAAATTCTGGATGAATATATTGATAATATCGATATTTTATTATCCATTGTTTTTGTTGGATCAATGTTATTCACATTAGAAACATGACTATTTTATGAGACGAAAGTGTCTTCTCAGATTAACGACACTGATGAGACTGTCAATCCAAACTCATAGATCTCTTTATATACTTCATCACAGGTTTTTGAATTGCCCATATGTGACGATGATGTTTTTGGAGTTCTCTCTGTTTAAATCACGTTAATAAACTTAGGATTTTTTAAAAATCTTGTTAGCAGTGTTATGATGTAATTGCAGTCCGGAACAGGCCTCTATGTCTGTACGACAATGAAAAGTTGTAAATATTGCTATGCTAATTGAGGTAATGGGATATGTTATGTACCAGTCACATATAGCAAAACTAAAAACTCACACAACTCCAGATCTTAGCATTACATATTTCCATTCCATTCAGCCAGCTAGATTTCCAATTTTTTATGTGATTTCTCTTCTTTCTATTATTTCTTTGTCTATTTCTTTCTTTCTTCTTTGTTTTCTTTCTTCCTTCCTTTTTTTCGTGATTTTTAGTTGAACTCAATAAATTATGACAATACGAATTTGCTGGAGAGAGCTTCATTTTGAGCTACACTCTCAAACGTTTAATGAAATTTTAAGCGACTTAACCAGACATTGGGTATGAATAAAGATTTGAACCATATCAATATATGGTATTTTTGCTCTATTCTATGGACAGGCCGACCAACGGCTTCGAAGATTTTTATTTCTATTTGGCGCCATAACTACACCGCCAATTTTCTAGCGATTGGCATCCGGCGAAAAAATTTATCTGTGTTGCCCGCATTATAGAATAGACACACTTCAAGCTATCGATATTTTTAGGTATAGCAATAGGCCAACAGAAATGTAAACCTTGTCTGTTCTATTTTACAGTGCCGATCCTATGAAAACACTAATCAATCAACTAGACTTGAACGCTGGAATCTGGGTAAAAGGCAGAGTTACAATTTACGAGGCGCCAGTAACTCGTACATTTTGCCAAATCAACTTATCCCGATTCCCATATGACACACAGAAATGTCAGTTGGTAATGGGGTCATGGTCTTACAGTGACACAGTCCTGAATCTCACCACCCATATGTTCAACAAAGACAATACAAAACAAAGCACTGAGTGGGACGTTCTAGCTATTACTGGAAACATCCACGTTGAGAAGTACCAATGTTGTCCTGAAGGTTACCCAGAATTCAGAGTTTACATTACTCTCCAGAGAAAGCCGGGATTTTACGGGTACATGTTCGTCTCCCCAGCCGTGCTCTTCTCACTGCTCACACCAATTATCTTCCTCATACCGCCATCTAGCGGAGAGCGGACAACTCTAGGTATAATTGTAAGACTATTGTTCTCCTTTTGAACAGAAACTGAGTTTTGAGAAGTGTAAGTGTAAACACCAAATGTGCCTAATAGTAGCGCAATACTTATAGAAAAATCACTAATTACGATTACAGCAGTCATGAACTCTTAACATTTCATTAAGTTAGGTAAAAGACCTTTTCTGTTAACATGGTAACTTAATTTAACATCTTCCTGGATCTATTCAGCTCAACATAGCCACGAAATATTATCCCTTAAATTTAAGGTTAAATATTCAAACGTTTATCACAACATAATTCAACATTCTTAAAACAAATTTCTAAATCTGGGCCTTTAATTTACATTTTCAGAAATCTTATTAATTAGGTCATCGATAAGGTGTTGGAGATACATGCGATTATCACAACATTCTATAAAGGTTAATGGTTATTTCCACCGATCAACATTGGAATGTACTTACTCCTCAATCTCACTGAGTACTCAATACATTTATCGACATGGACACCCATATGACTCATTTTTTCCTATGATATATTATTTCAATTTATTTTTGTTTTTTTGCTGAAAAAATGAGACACTATTTAATATTTCAAGGGTTAATCCGCTATAGAAAGAAAAGAAGGTGCTTTGTTTTCTTCCAATGTTTATTAAATTTGCAATTTATTTTCCTGAGTATTTAAGTTTTACAAAAGTGTGATTTTAGTACCTTTTTAGAATTTGTTTATGAAGAAAATATTCCTATGTTTACATTACACTCTCTTAGTTTTAACCGATTGTAGTTCAGAAAAATTGGCAGGTTGAAACCCTCATTCGATTCCACGAGCCTCCAAGTCATGCTCCGAGTCGCCAACGGTAAATACGAGCCATCTAGACCATTTAACCATCCGGCGTTTTTCGGTTCGTTGCTTGACTGATGATCGTGGGATCGAAAAGTTCATTTTATTTTATTGTAAGTCTTCCTTTTTTATGCTTTTTCAGGATCTGTTCTCCTGCTCTGTCTTATAGGCATGCTGAAAATGCTAGACAGTCATATTCCACCTCAGCAAGTAGCAGCTCCTTTGATAGGTATGAATTGATATAATAAGTCATTTAAGGAAGGTGTTACGCCCATCACTAGTATTTGTTTGTTTGTTTGATTGGTGTTTAACGTCGTACTCAAGGGTATTTCACTTATATGACGACGGATTGTCCACCTCGTAAAAACCTCCCCCATGTGACTCGCTCATATACCTGATGGTCGCAAGGCGGACTCGAACAAGTGAACGGTAAATGGAAGCATGTTCAGTTCAGGAAGCGCACTCGCTACTACTGAGCCACGGCCGCGGGCCCACGATTTATTTGAAGGCGGAATTTCATACCATGTATTCCTACCTATGAAACTGGTGGTTAATTGTTATAACGCTTATAAAGTCAGTTACTAGCATATAAATAACAGGCAAATGGGGAAGGTACGATGTTCCTAAGAACTATGACAGAGCAACTTAAGGAATTAGCCTTTAAAATGTTTTAAAATGACACAAGGCCATTGAGTATTTGTACATAACCGGGTATCTCTTAGCTAAGTAATTTCGGATGGGGGTAATGCTGCCGATAAAATAATTTGTTAACACGTCAGGCTATTTAGGTCAAGTGACTGAACTATGACCTGCTTACAGTGCACCCAGGATAACACGCCTCGATCTAGAAGGTAAGAATAGATGTAAGTTATTATTTAGGACGGCTGTTTTGTCTGAGATTCATGTAAAGCAAGATAAAATGTTACAAGCTTAAGGTACACATATCACAGGCACTATTTTCCTTAAAATCGTGTCCTAGGTATGTCGATATTTGCACAATTTTCTTCGAACTTCTTATATATGCTAGACTTGTCATACCATATATATTAGAACTTATAACAAGTATAAGTATTATGATAGATTGGTTGTTGAACACCGTATTAAAAAATATGTCTGTTATCACACTGGCACAGGGATATCTACTGATTTCTGTTATATAATGGGGAAGCACTCCAGCGTTAAGTCAACACACAGTGCGGAATGTGCAGCTCTTTTAAAAAGTTAATATCTTTCTCCAGTGCTATGAGATGCAGCACAGTCACACTCAAAATAATAATATATAATTTATAATAAAACTCGTACACCGCCATGTGACTGAAATAACCGGTTTAGTCCAGCGTTAAACCTTACTCAACAAACAAACGTTATCTCCAGTTGATATGGGTAACCCACATACACATCGTGAGATGATAATGACCATGTATACATGCTATAGAAAGTCTGTTATGAATCTGTAGCAAACAGTATTTTCGAGCTTAGTTGAGCATGTTGAGCTATTGAGGATAGGATTTGTAAAACAATGGTCTGTCCAACCATATCAGAAGAACAAAATTTGTTTGTATTTTATTAATTATTAGAAATAAATCTTGTGAATATTGATAGGATTCTGATTTATTTCATGTACGATAAGTCGAGGAGTGCCCATAACTAAGCTTAACGAAACTTTTTTCAACACAATGAAAATATTTTACTAATCAGACGAAAACAAGCCCTTATCTATACCCAACATTGACAACAGTTGTCTAATTCATTAACAGTCTTATATGTCTTTGGTAAAATGTATATATGCCCGTGTGAATAAGCTTTATTTTCAGTTGTACTGTGCTGAAGAATAAGGAAATATTCCCTTTACCTCGTTTGTTTTTTGTTTGATTGGGGGATTAGCGTCGTACTTATGGGTATTTCACTTATATGACGACAGAATTGTCCACTTCTCACTGCTCCTTGCTTAATTACGGTGGCCAACCGGCAAGAAACCTCGAAAAACCCACCCCCACGATTGCCGGAGCAACATCGTGCGAATCACTCATAACTGATGGTGGACTGACGGAATCGATCCCGTGAACGGTAAATTGGAGTAGGATTAATACGCCCACAAGCTAAACAATAAGCCACGGCCGAGGGCACACTTTACCTGGTACAAGTCTATGTAATCGGTCTGCAGTCTTTTTAAACTTTTCGACACTTGATCCATGATATGTTTTCGCGAGAGACCCAAGTCATTACAGCCTGATCCAACCGTTCCTCGTACCTTTGTAGCCACGATCAGGTCTTCCCGTTTTTGTCTGGCAAAATATGTATATAAATAAATAAATACAAACTTGAGAAAGAAAATTGACATATATACATAGCTAAACATAGTGAATAAAAGTGGTAGATATTTAAACTGCACTGCTTTTGCACATCATGATTTGAATACTAAATTATAGAAATAGTTGTGTTTCTGTTTCAGAGGAAGTGAAGCGAATTACAGTATTTCGGGACCCTCTCGGTTCCAAATTAACAAAAGTTTTCTATCCATTTGATGTATTTTTAACATTGAAAGTTAATGATACTTTTTCGTCCGATTACCGGTTCGCGAACAGTACCGGTTTTTTATTTAATTTTTTGATTCAGAATGAAGTTAAAATATGAGTCTAGTATTTCGTCAATAACTTGGAGAAAATAGCATATCCAGAGACCTGTCAGTCACATGACTTTCTTAAATGTTCGAAACCGGTGATGGGGAATATATTTAACAAATATTATTGTATAGGGAGAAAATAAATGCATACTGCAAATGTATTTCAGATTTTGACAGATACTACATATATAGGCTTATTTCTCAAACACTGTTACTCCTATGTTTTTGAATAAATGAGGAGAGACAAAAATACTAACTATCTATTTGTCAATTTCTTTTAATACCGATTAATTTATTCTGAATCCATCCAGAATATATTGTTTGCTACAGATTTATCACATACTTTCTATTTCATGTACATGGTCAGTTACATCTCTTAATGTACAAATCTGTTGGCATACCTGGACATTATGTGCACATTGAGGATTCCCATTCCCCACTATGTTTCTTTTTGTGTAGTGTTTAGTTCATATTACTAAGGTTAAGGTTTTATGAGCTTAGTTGACTTACCAGTGTAAACTAAAAGAGAAACAAAAGATAAGCTACTTACATGTAGCTTAAACTGTATCTCATTATGAATAAAATTCTTTATAAACCAAACAAATAATTTCACATTGATAGAAGAAAACTTTATTGGAATCATATTTATAAACCTATTTACCAGAGCAGTGAATGTTATTTAGGAACCAAATCATGTGTTCTCTGTTTATTAATAATAACCAGTCGTATCGACCAATATTTAGTGAGTGCCGCCAAGTAATAAGTGCTCTCTGCTAAGGGTCTTAATCCGATTTTCACCACGATTGATTTACAGCTGCTCTAAGAGCGAAGTGCTGTTGGCGTCATTGGTCTTTTTCACCTCATATCAACCATTTTTTGTGCTACTCTATGTTGCGTGTCTTTACATGAAAAGAACTCAGAATAGCTTGGGAATTGTAAAATCTCTTAACTGACATACTTACTTAGCTAACCAGCTACCCAGAATTTCCTCTGATTT
>JAVFBW010146275.1:0-11333 GCA_034783835.1 Mopalia ciliata
CAGTTACTCCCTGTCAAATAAACAAGCAAAACGGTGACTGCTGTTGACACCAGACCTTGTTCGCATTCTAGCATGGACAACCTTGTAGACAAGCACATATATTTCAGTAAATACTTAACTAGACTGCCATATAAACAGCATGAAAGGATGAAATTGTGAAACACGAGTGACAGTACAAAAGTGCTGCTTTGAGCGGCAGTCTTTGTAAGAGAGACGCCATTTATTATAGGTCCGAGGCAATAAGTTGAGTTGGAAAATGCATTCAGCAACACTTTCTTCAGATTAGTCACACAAAATTAACTGTAGCATTGAATCTACTGTTACGATAAACTTTATCAAGAAAATCTTAATTTATATCTTAAATTTAAAGGCGTTTTTATTATTATGAGATTGTTTTTTCTCCACAGTGACAATGCTTGGCTAGACCTGCCCTTTAATCCTGTTATACCGAATAATCCAGTGTCGCTTAACTTAACATGTGTGGGTAATGAGACCAGTGTCACAGAATGTCCTGTGTTCGTCATACAAGAAAAGATAGAGGAATTCATGGAACCAATCTCCATGCATTGTGATTGTAATGTGCTTCATTACGATGTTGCCATAAGCTTTAAACAAATATACATTGATTGGTGTTTTACGCCACGCTTAAGGATATTTCACTTGTATGATGATGGTGTATTCCAACAATAAGTGACACTAACACAACCATTAAATGAAACGTGTCGATAATGTTGAAAAAATAATTATCCTTCATTGCCCTTAGGGTTACTATTTTCAATTGTGCCAAACATTTGCCTTAATCTGAACACGACCAAAATGATATGGTCAATCAAATACGTTTTTATTTTTCCACAAATTTTAAGACTGTGGTTGAACTCTTATGGTGGTTTTCCTGTCAATAAAATTGTGTGAGAAAACTAACACAAAAATCTTGTCATTGGCCATGCAACTTTTGTGATTTTGTTATTGTTCCTGCCTATGTAACATCCATGGCCGGAGAGAAATTGCAGATAAGTTGCAGTTGAAGTCTAAACCATGGAAATAATTGTGACGTCGACAAATCGATCAATAAAAACAACCATGAAAAAAAAATAAAAAATAAAAAATTGCCTAATGTTCTCATTATTTGTAGACTTAGAGCTGAGACTTGCATTTGGAGGTAAAAAGTTAGGAGCAGTTCAGAAGTTGTTTGATAGCGGTCATCCTCTTGTGTGTCCCGGAAAATTTGTTGACGACAGACGATTTGCTCAAGTTGTCTGTAGGACAATCGGATTAAACAGGTATGCATAGGCTTCATTTTAAAAATCTTTTAAGTACGCCTTTGTGGTATACTAAGTAATGTACCACGTGAGATTGAAAACAATCGTTATCGAATTACTTTTAATATGGAGTTGTTAAAGTTTTCTATGTACATTAAACTAAATCCAGTAGTAGTATAGGAAGGGCAACTCGGTTATTATTTATTAGTACATAATAAGAAAGGTTTAAGCGTTAACATGTAGTAATGATTATTACATAAATAATTGTGCGGTGCCATTTTGGCACCGCTCGCATATTTATGTAATAATTATATAGTACATGTTAAAGTTCTAGTCTACATCTATCCTGCCTCCTTGTCGGTCTCTTGTTGTTTAAGGTTTTCGAGGAGGAGCGTGTAATCAGACGTCTCCTCCTCCTCGTGGCTGGTCTTCTTTTTCTTCATCTTTGGTTTCTTCTTTGTTACACGTCGTGCGGTACTTATCATTGCCACGCATCTCACAGGCTTCGTGATTGTAATATGAATGAATGGAGATTGGACAGCCCTTTTATATGCAGTGAGCGCAGACGAGTGATAAGTCGTTTGGATTGAACGGATCAGAGATCGAAAACCAAGCTGAAATGTGCTTCCTCACGTTAGACTTGGGATTGGTTGCTGGCTCTTCATGGCGTAAACAGTTGAAGTGGCGATGTTATTTAGGAAAACGGAAGGCGCTCTTTCACGTGATGTCATGATTAAAGCGATCGAGCTGTAACTTTTGAATAGCGAACGAGTTTGAATGTTCACAGTTGTGTGAGTTGCATTAAACAGTGGTTGTTTTTTATCGAGATTATAAATAAAACAGTTAAGTGAAAACCAGTATTCGGGTGGAAGTTCTTCCTTAGGTGTGTGGGTGTGTTTTGAGCATCCTCGTTTTATCTATCCGTCCTCACCCAAGCCGTATGAGCGATGGATAGCGCAGCTTCATGACAGTGATATTAAACAGACAAAAAAAGATGGCGACGCCAGCAGCAGACGAGAGTGACGTAATGGTGACACCAGTCCACCGACCCTAGAGCCTAGCGGTGGGCCTGTTGTACACGGCTAACAACCGAGAGCTTGAGTGATGTCATACAGACACCAGTCCGTCGACACTAGGCCTTGAATGTCGGCCTGGCTAGTCCATGACGTCGTCGATTGTGTCAGCTGTGTACACAATGTCCCGACTGTGTGTTATACACCCTCATGTTGACACCAGAGATAACCGGGTTTTCCCGCGCTTGTGTTTCTCCCACGTCCGCGCTTCGGAGTCACGGTATAAAAGGAGGGCTATCGGGGGTTTGAGTTCAGTCCAGACCTGCCTGCCTTGCCTTTCGACTAACTGCGACAACCAACCTACCTACCTACTTACCTTACCTACCCACGATGTTCTCCTGATACTTGTCAATTGCAATTTACCCAGAAGCGGAGTTTCCTACGCCATCGAAGACAGAAACACGGGAAAGGAGAAACACATTTAATCTGTGACGCATGCTGCCTCTCTTTTAAGCGGGTGGCCGATTTAAAGCGGCATCGAAGAGTGAGATATGGGGATGATGACCAGCCCCCGAACAAACGACGGAAGTTACCACCTCAGGAGGGCACCCCCACTGGCCTAGACGGAGCACCACCAGTTAACTGAGACACCCAAGCACAACGCTATTTCCATCTCCACCGACACGAGAAAAAACATGTGACGTTTCAATTAACAAGCTGTACCCTGGCGCCGTGATTTACAACACACCTACGATCTTTGAAGATCTGATGGAGGAAGGTATCTCGATACCCCATGACGGGATTTACTGTACCCGGCTTCCAACACCAACGATGTTTTGTCTCCGACGGTGACCCCAACAAGTTGATTGCAACATTGATCGCGTACCTCAACGAAATCAGCGCTCTGGGTTCAACTCAGGATGCTATGACTTCAACATGTACCCTTACCTAGTCCACCGACAGATGCTCAAGTACCTGATTAAAAAACATGGCGATCGCCACAGATACCCTTCTGTTTTCAGACGTCTGCAACTACCTGGCACCTAATTTCAGCTACAACAAATGAGTCAAAGCCTACGACTGAAAGCTACTCAAGGGGACCTTTCGTTACACCCACGTGGATAGTGTAGCACGCTTAGAGGAGACCTATCTTTCTCCTTGAGAGGAGAAAAATTTCGCTGAAAAAAATGATACTCTCCAGCGAGGCTACACGGCACTACAAGACGTGTAGGATCGGGAAGGTATAACGACGCTCAAAGACTTCCCCATGTGTTATAACATCCTCGACGTGAAGCCCTTCACGGAGGCCGTGGAGAAAATGGCCACCTGCTATCGTCATCTAGGGGTGGATGTCTTCAAACAGTGTATCAGCATTCCCGGTTTGTCACTAAGCTACATTTTTCAAGATATGTCCGATTTTGTTATCCCTGGTCGAGGCTCGAGATGCAGACATGTACACGAGTTTAAATTGTTTGTTTGATTGGGGTTTAACGTCGTACTCAACGGTATTTCACTTATACGACAACGTGCCAGCCCAAAGGGTGAAGGAAACCACCCTCGTCACCACTGGCTACAAACAAAGACAGGACGGGATAAAGACAGGACGACAACAACAGGACGAAATACAGACTCCACAAACAGATCGGCTTCCTATTTCCCTTTAGCTCTGAGACCACCAGGCCGACGTGAAGCTCCCTCCAACCGCCCGCTAAACGTGTTTAAAAGACAATATCGTCGGTGGTCCATCGAACATCATCACCTGCCACCACCAAGCTGGCGTCACCAAGATACGAGGTGGGAAGCTGTCAAAAGATTGTGGGGTTTGATGCGAACGCCTTATACCTCGCCTGCCTTGCCTACAACATACCGGTGGGACACTACGCCCGTTGGTTACCCACAAAGATCGAGGGTTTCACACTACGCCGATCCACCACCCACATCGCTGTTGACTGGTTAGATTGGCAAGCCCATCCCAACACCCCCATACGACATCAAGGGAACCCCACGGAAAAGCGGGTCGGCGATCGGCGGGAACTCGTTGATGGATTTGCCGTCGGGGCGGGTCAACCTACCGTCTTTCCATTTAAAGGCTTAACTGGCATGCACACGAGTGCTCGTTCACGCGTGATCAGAACAACAGACGGTGTAATCCTCTCATGGTTTGGGTGTGGTTTAAGTCTGAAAGGCACACAGGAGCTGGCGGTTACGATTCACATCAATCACGTTGTCAAATTCCTCGTTACAAAGCACGTTGGTCGCCTTGGGCAGTAGGGTTCGGAACTTTATTGAAGCGGGGTGTTAGGGGTTGTGTTGGAATTTGATGGCCATCCATGTGCATAGCCAGGTAGTTCAAGTTCATGTGTTGAAACTTAAAGGGGTTTTCGCTATAACTACCGTCGAACGCTGTGTTGTCCACCTTGCAGAGAATGAGACGTTTCGGTAGTACATCCAGGAATAAATTTTGTTCTTTGACGGCTGTTTGGCCTTGGGGACGGTGAAGTACTTGGTGAGCACGCAGCGAGACGGGTATTGCGCCGGACTTTGTGAACGTGTATTTGGTCGTCATGGAGGACGACTTTATAATCGGACTCTTCTTGGTTGGTGAGTAAGCAGAAGGCTTCTTTGGCACGGGTGAGTCGAACCCGCACGGCGACGCAGTTGAGGAGATACCGGTCTTGAAATCCAATGTCCGTGTAGAGCCGTGCGAGCATGTCGATGGAGAGTTGCGAGTTTTACGCCTCGCGGCTGTAAGACGGTGAAATGTCGATGTACAGGGCTACACGCTCGATCGGGCAAGCCGTCGTCAAAGTCCTCCCAGGGCATCGTGTTGGAAAGCGGCTGCCTTTCCTTTTAACGCCGCACAATCCGATCCCGGGCGGGGTAAATCAACCTGGCCGTGTGTTGGAGTAGAGCTCGGGTAAAGAACGACTTGGCTCTTCCCGTGGCTCAAGCGATGAGATCTGTGAAGGGATGTTGAAAACCGCTAGAGCGGATTGGTTGCTGATAGGGGTCTTGTCGTAGGTGCTGCTAGGGGTGGTGATGCCTGGAGTGGTGGTAATGGTGCGTGTTTGTTTGTTTGTTTGATTGGTGTTTAACGTCGTACTCTAGGGTATTTCACCTATATGACGACGGACAAATACAGGACATCACAAACAAATCTGCTCCCCATTACTCTTTAGCTCTGCGAACACCAGGGCAACAGAAAGCAACCTGTTCTCGCCTCTTACGATTGACCGAGGAAGCCGAGGGAGTATTCTGCAGGGCCATGGCCCACCTGCTCCCTCACGGGGTATAATGGTGCGTGGGGTGATGGTCTTGATGGCGGTAGTGTGGTCGTGGAAATCTATAGAGGGTGCACGCTGACGTGGCATCGCTTATGAGGCCGCGGTGCCACGCCCAACGCGTTTGCTCTGTTGGTTCTACCATCAGCCAGACCACATCCAGGCTGAGGGCACCTACCCATAGCTGTAAGGTGAATACGGTAATACACACCACACTTATACGTTGTGACAATGTGGTTCTTAGGCCACCTTGTCGCGCCCGAGGTCTCTCCGTCGAGGGTTGTCCAGCAACTAACCGACGTGCACCAGTGATGAGTTTAAATAGGTCTCAAACCGGTTGCAGGAATCCGCTAATTGAAACTCGCAGGACAACTCAACCACTTGGCCCAATGGAAGGTTTTACCCCGGCGTTTTTCTGTTTTGATAGTAACCCTCGGGTGTCGTGATAACGTATTGTAATTTAGCCTCGTATAGCGTTCCAGCCAACACCTCACCTTCAAGACTTCTAACGTATACACAACCGGGCGGATCCAGGATGTCGTTGTTTGATGCGAAAAAGTTATGTACTCCAATTAGGTAAATAGCCCTATTCAAACAGGCCACTTAAAATCGAAGGCGCTTCAGGGGTGCAGTGCTGGCGCCATACAAACGCCAGCAGATCACATCTTGCTTATCCATCGTGACCTGGGTCGATGCTTGTGCAATACTGCGGTGATAAGCTTTGTTGTACCCTTCCGCCAATGCCTGGACGATATCGATGTAGCGCTATGTACTGATGGCTGTAAAAGACGTGTACATCCGTCCTTTGAACGTCCGATTAAACCACCGAGGCTTTCGTTTCAGGTGTGAACATACAACACCTGACGTTTTTGTCAAATCTGTTAAAGTCCTTTGTTGAGAAATTCCGTCCATTTTTCCGTTTGTGAATACAACGGTTGGCGCCCCGTGGCAAAGATAGTCTAAAGGCATCGATCAGCTGAGCCCCTGTTTTTGTCCGAATCAGGAGGACCCAAGCGTATTCGGAGAAGATGTCGATACAAGTGAGGAGATATCGGTAACCGTCGTTCTTTCTGGCCGAGCCATGCATGTCCACCAAATATGCTTGCTAGTGACTGTCGATACCGCCGACAATCAGCCGATTCGGTCGAAAGTGCCGTCGTGCGGCTTGAGGAAACGTATTGGAGGGTTGTCCTTTTATCCACCCCACCACCTGATCTTTCGACGCGTTGGCGCCTCGATCACATACTGCCTGCCATAAGCCATTCACTCCGCTGTAGGACGCCAAGCTGTTATACAACCGTCGCAACGTCTTATCGAGAGTCCTTGACAGGGTTGGTGACGAGGGAGACGGGTGGTTGTCGGGGTTGTTGCCGAGGTCTTTCGTGGTCGTCTCCTCCTTCCCCTCGTATGTCTACACATAGGGCTCGTGTGATGAGGGATAGATCGATCTGATTGTGGTTAACAGGAACGACTGAACAGGACGATACACGTGAGACACCCCAAGACACCCAGCCCGGCTAGGTTTGTGATCAGTCGCCTGATCGTGGTGTGAGATAAGTCCTCAAGCGTTGGTAACACGGTGTGCTCGTAGTAGTAACGTATGGCCTAAGGATGTTGGGCTTGATCACAAACGTCGTCGGTAAATTAATTTAACACGAGTAAACGAGCTTAGTTTACCCGACCATCGTCAAACATGGTTAATACCACGGTTTTGTAGGCTCTTAAATCCTGCACCGAGGCTACCATATGAGCCCAATGAAGTTTACTAGCAGTCATGGCATCGCAAGCGTCGACTAGGGTATTACATCAATCAGATCGGCTAGGGCGGCCTCTTCCTTCTCTAAAAAGGCCTTCAACACTTTTTGGAAGAGAGCATCATCCGGCTAGACGGCGAAGCAGTTAGGAAAGGCATCCACATTGGCAGGTGACTTCACATCTCCATCCTAGATACGTCGTTGAAATAGACGACACATACGGCTGACACCCACACGGTCTAGGCCTTAAGGTAGGAAGGGGACAAATCCAGGGGTAGACGTCAAATGAGTGAGACAGGTATGCTGGGTAGCCTCGGTGATATGACCACAGGCACCGCAGTACTTTTTCTACAGTGATGATAACACGTGTGGGGAAGTCTTTAAAACACCGCATCCAGATGTCCTGAAGGTGGTGACGCATCGGGTGAATACCGCCCATCCTCCTCGTTTAACATGAGGCCCAGAGGTGGCGGGTATTGGCGATCGTCTTGTTTGTACACCCTCCAATACCAAGAAATACAACACCATCCCTGAAAAGAACGAAGGAGCCGATGATGAAGAAGACCAACTAGCCAGGACATCTCCATCTCACATTTCACACAGCGGCTATCCCTGAAGTTAGAACACTCTCCGAGGCTAGACGGGAGTCTCTCATCCTTACCCTCGGTGCCAGGGGGGATGTCACCAAACTCAGTGACCTTCGTGTCCTGGCAAAAAGCGCCGGAACTTTTCTGCAGGAATCGTTACGACTCGCAGAGGCAGACGTTGACAACTACCTAAGAGTTCTCGTCACTCGCCAATTAAACTAAGAAGCGCTAGAGGCGATGGCGGCGACGGCAGCCCTAGAGTTGGAGGCCCTGGCGGCATCACTTTGACGGTCTTCCTGTTCGCTTTCTTCTTCATCTTCTTCCGGTAAGAAAAAAAACTGATTCTTACTCAACGATGTCCAGTTTTCTAGTTCGGTGTTTTTGATACACAACTTTAAATTCCACATCCACATCTTCTATACAAGTCTGAAGCCCGTTGAAAGGAAATGCAGCAGCGGCTACCTCTGAAACAGCCGCCTTCATCTCGGTCTTCAGTGGCCTCGTCATCCTCCTCCTCTTCTTCCTCTTCCTCCTTCTTTTTCTCATCGGTATCCTTCGATTCTTTCTGCTCGGTGTCCAGGTCGATGCTGCTCTCACCGATGGTGTTCTACCTCTTGGCTATGCATTCATTTTGTACTCTGGTAAACGTGGTGCTTCCATTGAGATTCACTCCTCTGACAGCCAGCAGTCGGGCAACAGGTGTTTCTTCTCTACATTGTAAAGGCCCTTCGTAGGGCCACCCAACTCTCCCGAAAGAGGTTTCTAACATTTGCAATGCCAATCTAACACTAGAACACAACACACACGTTAACTAAGGACTTCTGGTTAAAAACAAATAACTCTCCAACAACCACCACATACTTAACCAAACACAGACCGCGGTGACGTCACTACCCAGCCCCAATTAATACATATTAATGAGACTATAACGTTTACATGTACTAAATAATTACTACATCAATACCTGAGCGGTGCCCAAATGGCACCGCTATAATTACTACATAAATATGTGAGCGGTGCCAAAATGGAGCTGAATAATAATCATTACAACATCTTAACTCTAAACCCTTCCTTATTATGTGCTTATAAATATTAACCGAGTTGCCCTTTCTATACTAATTCCATTGAAGACAAATCGGTGTAAATTTGATCTTACATTCTTCAATTGAACACTATTGGTTTCCAGTTCACATGCAATAAATATATTCCCACCGGTGCCTAAGAAAACAGAACGACTGGCATACCAATGGGACTCAATTGCTCGGAAGAGGCCCCAGCTTCGGAATGTTCCATTCACATAGACGACTTCCACTCTATGTGTACACCTACGTTAGAGGGGTACGGAGCTGTTTTTTGTACTGATAAGGGTAAGTAAGGTTTAATTTCCACAAATCATAAACCCTAAAATGATAAGGTGAAATTACATAGATAAATAAAACACATTACGTCAAATGGCAGCCTTTATTATTAATGAATTCATCCTGTTGTGGTATACTAAACAGGCGTTGGGTGTTAACCATCGTTTTTAGTCTTTGTTTTGTTTCTCCTGTCATGATAAAGATACAATTTCCAGTCGTTTTCGTTGCTGGCAACAAGGCTGTCATCATCAGAAAGAGCAAATAATATATATGCATATATTTCGTCATATGGTTATAAAATGAATGCATGGTATTTAGGTCGTGTCGATATATTATTTTACTAATATTGAGACCAGACTGAGCGGCAGAGTTTGTGGATACTTCGTGCAATCTCCTTGTTTAAAACCAACTGTTTTTTAACTCTAGCTTTCTCTGTATTTTCGGCCAACCCAAACCAAACAACTTTCGTTTTATTGGAAACTCAAACAACACGAATTCGGAAATTTTTTCTTCGTAGAAGTGTTTGATAGCCCTGGAATGTTGTAAACGAAGGCTTTAGCGTGAAGAACTACAAATGTGTATCACCGGGATCAAGGCCACCCACTTACAGGCATGTTCAATATTCAAAACAGGGAGTTTGTTAACATTATTCATATGTGATTCCTTAAAGTCATTTACAGACAACAAGAAAGTGAGTTCGTTAGAGCTCATGCAGCAATGTTTCTACTGTTGCCCATATCCATAAATACCTTTTCCATTTTCACAGCACCAAAATATCGGCTAACTAACTTAGATAATTCTACTGGTATTGGGCGTATCGAAATCATGGTCGATTCGACATGGGGACCGGTGTGTGCTAATATCGTGGATGATGAGTTTGCTACTGTCGCTTGTAGATCACTGGGCCTTCCAAGGTAAATTATTAATTTATGTAGTTAGATTACGTTGTGTAAATTACACTTGCTGGACTTGGGTAAACGATTAAATATATCTTTGACAATTTAAGATGTTATAAACGATATAACACCAGTAATATGTGCGGAAATCTGACATAAATTATTATTATTACAGCGGAATTTATCAAGCCAAGTGTACAGGGAACGAAAGCTCTATTGAAAAGTGTCGTTTTCGATGGGGAAAGAGATGTGAATATAACGCATTCCTTGGGTTGTCTTGTTCAAACGGTATGTAATTTAATTGGAAGACGATAAACACGACGAGTTCTATTCAGATATACGATTATTTATGTTTTGTGTAAATTCGAAAGGCGAAAATCGAAATAAAATTTACCCTATCGAGTACATTTGGATCATTGAGTCACGACCCGATAAGTTGTACTTTGTATGCGACTAACGATAGGCGGTGGATTAGTCATTAAAGATAATATTTTTTACCTCTCTCATACAAGTATACCATGTATGGTATCAGAAAGGTTTGATTTCATTCCAATCCGCTCCTTAAATTTTTTGCACTTTTCTATTTTATTACCTTAAGAGAGTTTCCTTTATCTTGCATCTTATATTGTAGCCACACAAGCAGACCTGCGCTTAAATTCCCTCAAATATGGACGTCTTCAGATCTACAATGAAGACCAATGGCTGGGGATTTCTGTGACCGACTCCACATCTTTAGGATTAGATGAAGCTAAGGTTATATGCCGAAGTTTAAACATGTCGACGTTAGCATAATCTCACTGTTTATTTGATTGGAGAAATTCTTCTGAAATTTGGGACAAAATATTTTTTCAAGCCTGTGTCCTTGCATATTTTACATTGTTTATAGATCGAAAGGTATATATGGTCGCTTAAAGTGTTGAAGGGATTGTCATTTTATTATAGTACTAAGTTTTATTTCGAAAAGTTGGTTAAAAGTGTATTTGTGTCCCCGAAAATACTATAGTCCGAGTGTTCACTACTCTGTTTGCATGCGAAATAAACTATAGAGGCCTACAGTTTCATTCCAGCTATTTAACCATATTAATTAGTTTTCATTTCAGAGAGACAGACGTTCATTTATTGTCATGCAGGTGGATTTGCCAAACATTTTGGCGGGGGGGGGGGGGGGGGGGGGGGGGAAGCGGG
>JAVFBW010146275.1:11343-22103 GCA_034783835.1 Mopalia ciliata
TCTAAGCGGGTTATTAAAGTTTAACTACTGTTTGAAAAGTCGGTGGTATTCTAAGGTAGTACTTCGTTAATACAAAAATGGATTTTTTCGCGCCGAGTACCTAATTGCAATTCTTAATGAGGGTGAAAACTACAATTAACCCAGAACTTAACCTTTAACTTAAAGTTAACCCTCCCGCATCCCAGAACATGACACTTTTATTGACATTATATCGTACATGACGGATGTACCCGATAAAGACGGATCTTGTAGCGACAATACAAAGCAGACTTATATTGCCTACTGTAATTGTATTGAAAAAGCTTGGCGTATGACACTAGTATTATAAATGGTCAATACAATGAAGATTTTTTTTTCTTGTCAGAATTGCGGTTAATGGAACACCTGGTAACATAACGGAGAATTGTTGGTAAGAGATTGAACGCTGTTCGGGGAACGAATCAAGTATCATTGATTGCGGAAATGCAACAATATCAAACTCACCTTTTCAATGTCAACCATTCACAGTTATATGTGGTAAGAACTAAACTCTTTATTTTTCATTTCACTGATATGAGGGTTCATCGAGGTATGTCTGCTGAGGGCAACGATATCCACTTACCCTAAACAAGAAAGGTCGAACTCAATGCCCAACTATTACACATTTGTTTCAATAAAAATGGGTGTGTTAAAGTAATTTAATGTAACTTTCGTGTAAGTACAAGATAGACCGAAATTTTCCTGGTTTTTAATGTATATTAAACCATTATAAATAACCAAAGCGGTCTACTGGGATAAGTCTCATATGGGGTAAAAGGAAATACATTGTCTCTTACTCACTTTGCGATCAGCCCAAGAAAATTCGAGTAAGGGTTTAATAAAAATCATGGAACAAAAAATCCATCATATAAGGTGTTTTCTCACAGTGTTTTAGAAAATTATCGGTCGCTTAGAATGATGTAGGTGACGACTTTCGAATAACTGACGATGGGATATTGGACATAAGACGTTTAAAAGATTGGGGACTAAAAGTCAAACGAGATTAAACAATTGACCATAAGATGTGGGAGTGGTTTCAACGCGGATTCCTCTCCGTTTTCCACCGTAATAAGGAAATGAGAGGTGTGAAGTGGACTATCCGTTGTTATATAAATTAAATACCCTCGAGTATAAAAAAATACTAAAAATTCCTATCCTTACATAGGTGATGGACAGGCAGACCTCCGAATAGCTGACGATGGGAAATTTGAGGTCCGACACCTGGGGGTTTGGGGGACAGTAACGGCGGAGCCTGAAAGGAATTTCATGAAATTCTCAGCTTCGTTTGTTTGTAAGGCATTAAATCAATGCAGGTAAAACCAATTTAACTTAGTTTTTTGAGACTACATTTAAAGAGTTTGTTTTGTTTTTACGACAAGATATCCAACCAATTAATTTCTAAATTATGCTGCATCGGCCAAATGTCTGTTATCTGGTTCACAAAAGACGAGTGTCGACTAAATACGTCAAAAGAATTGTCAGGTTGAATCAATGACTCATCAACAAAATATTTTACAGACCTGGCCATCAAGCCCTCCTGAAATTCCTTTTAATGAAACGCATACTAAGCAAAAAAACTCAAAATCGGTTACACCAGTCACTGACACAAGGATTTTGTGTAAATATGCAACGAAAATACAAACATGTTTACAGCCGCTGTTTTTGTTCAATCGATGTCATTTAATTAAGTAATAGGTGACCAAAAAAGAGACCCTCGCTTTATTCTGAAGACATGACAGTCGCTGTTAAAATGTCAGATTTTAAACTGATTCGTATTATTTGCTCCTGTAATGAGTAACAATGGTCAGTAAACTTGCTTAAACTATATAATTGTCATTATCGTCTCTCTTTTTTACACCCTGGCCGTTCAGAATTGTGTTGACTTTCCAATATAGAATAGAATAATTTGAATGATAAAGATTGCCTAATTTAATATATATTAAATATATTTAATATAACTATGCTAGCATACCATTATATAGGTTTGCTTGAACGACTGTTTCTAAACAAAAATGATATAAGAAAGCTTCTGTTAGCATGCATTTAAAGCACTAACAATTTGTATCATTTGTTTAAATAGATAAGTAATCACCAAACTATGCTATATTATATTAGTTGAAGCTCATATCAAACGTAAGGTAGACTATACCTTAAACGACACGTATGTCTTTTTCCATTATATCTAAGCACACTGGTGTCTGTGTCGTACAGTCCGAATACACAAGCCCGGGCCGGACCTATATGGTACACTGGTTTAAATTGCGGATCAGATGCAAAGTCTATTGGTGATTGTTCCTTCACATTTGATGGGTAATATGATCACGATGCCGACGTTTATATCAGTTGTCAAGAACTAAGTATGTTTTTTTGTCAATTTTGATTTTAGGCTGCATGTCTATCATTTATGTGTGAAAGGGGAGCTTTTGTTTTCAAAATGTGGCAAACGACAGAAGACCAATCTAAGCAACTCTTAAAAAAATTGTAAGTTAAGCAGGTTAGTTCATGTCAGTATAATGTTGCTTTTAATTCCATCTGGCGAGTTCAAAACTATGGTTGGCTAGTTAGTTATAATAGGTTGCCTGCAGGAATCTTCACAAACGCTGAGGACCAAGTAACTCAGCATTCTTCGTATTTTGCGGACAGAAACCAAACCATGTATAGCGGAAACATCGGCAGTACGGTATTAACTTTATGTCGATTGGCATCCTGCTTATGTCATTGTTACTTTAACATGTTTTATGACTTGCCATGAACAGATGAATCTTCTGTGGAATACGCCCTCTCCAAGATGGAGGTACCTAAAGTCGGAATACCAAAGATGAGCATCAATGGGGAATGGGGACTTGTCTGCTTAAAAGGCATCGTATTCGAGTCAGTAAAAAATGTTGTGTCAGTCTTGTGCAGAAGCTTAGGGATGAGATCGTAAGTATATAATTATAAAACTATAGAGATAGAAGACTGTACATTTTGTTTGTTTGTTTGATTAAGCTATTTCACTAATATATCCACCTAACACAGTTCCATATATAAATACTGTGGAAAACAGGCCAAAACCTCGTACCATTGCCGGGGCCACATCGTATGACTTATAGAGCCGATGCTCGACAGGAGGATTCGAATCTGTGAACATCGAAGAAGATTTAGTGAGAAGACGAACTTACTACTGACCGCGAAAAATTTGCCTTGTTGCAACTATAAATGAAACATCGACGACATATGAAATTTGTTCATTTACCGTCGAAGTCCTCGGAGGAATCCAACACTAAATGAAAAATAGTTCATATCGCGTCAAATTGTGACGCTAGAAGACAAATATTTCATTTAGTGTATGCTTGCTGCGCTAAACGAAGAAAAAAATAAAATAATTTAGCTTCAATTTCATCCAAATATCAATGCCTAAGTAATATGAAAAAATTCACTGCCCTGAATATATTATCAAGAGTTTCATGATAGATCTGGCATCGGGGCAACTCTTATAATAAAATATTATCCGAGCAGCAGTGTTTATAATTATTATAGTATACCAGACAATGTGAACACCTTTAAAACCACATTGCTTAACGCAGGTTTTTCAAATTTGGAAACACTTTGTTCTTACACTAAACTACATTCCTGTTTAAATTGGGCCCTTCCTTTTAAATTTCTGGTTTCCATGGCCATATACTACCAGACGACTTGAACGACCGTTAAAACCATACGGCTTAAGGCAGGGTTTTCAAATATCGGAAACACATTGGACTAACACTAAACTGTATTCCTATTTAAAAAGGGGCCCATTCCAATAAAATGTCTGGCATCCATGGCAACACAATGATATTTTATAATAATTATAGTATACCAGAAAACGTGAAAACGTTTAAAACTATACCACTAAACGTAGAAATTTCCAATTTTGGATACACATTTGTCTGACACTAAAATACATTCCTATTTCGAATGTGGTCAATCCAATCAAATTTCTAGTTTATGTGGCAACATAATAATAATAGTATTACAAACCACATAAACACAGTAAAAACTATACCACTTAAAACAGGTTTTTAAAATTTTGCAAACTCATTAGTCTTAGGCTAAACAACATTCCTTTTTTAGTGGGGGTCATTCCAATCAAAGTTTTTGTTGGAGATTTAGTGGCTGTTTTAGCTTGTTTCCGCTTAACTCCAAAATTGATAGAGTACTTTCGATGAGATGAAAGGAATCACACTCAAATATTGATAAATCAGTGCAATGAAGTTTTTGGTTTAACACAGGCATTGACATTTAAAATGGCTGAAATGGACGCTAACTGATTTTTTTCCTATAGCCCAGGAAGCATACGTTAAATGAAATATTTTTGTTTTAGCGGCAAAATTCGACGCGATACGAAATATCCCTGCAAAATGACCAATAACAACATAACGAATTGGATTGACGGTAGTAATGAAATTGACTCCTGTTACAATAGCAAAACTGTAAGGGTTTTCATTATTATCATCACATGTACAAACACCACACAAGGCATCACAAGTGCTGGTTTGTTCGTTATGTAAGATATGACGTCATTGTAAGTGTCCACTTTAGTCTTAGGATCTATAGGTTTAGTTTAGGGTTAAGCTATGTTTTGGGTTTAGTGTTAGATTTAGGTTTATGATAAGTGTTAACAATAACCCAAAACTAGAAATCCACGTATTGTATTACATGACGGACATGCAAAAGCGAAACAATCCACTTGCAGTATGGCATATCATTTTTCCGAGACACTGAACCGACACGGTTGAATCGGTGACCATCTCCATTTGACATCAGTTATCATTGCCAATATAAGAACAGGTATTACGTTTTTATTCTTTGATCAGAAACTGTAAAGTCTCTGGATAATATTTTCCACCCGGATTGTTTAGGTCTGGTAAAAACGGTTCAGTTGAAATGGGTATACTTTTTATTGCTGTGCTTGTTGTTGTTTGTGTTGATGTAGTTGTTTTGTTTCTTCCAGTAAGTTGGGTGGAAAGTGATCTGTTTATATGTAATCTTACTGTACAATTAAATACAAAAAAAGAGTAATAATATTTGATTTAACTAAATTTGTGGTTAACTTCACACGGCCGACTTATGCTCTATGAAATATTTCCGGTGTTAACAAATTTAATCGAACAATTAATTGAGATTTAAATCGAGGAATTATGTTGACGTTTCAATCATTTTTCTTTTTAGAGACGGTGCAAGATTTGTTCGTCCATATTTATTAAATACGCCTAAGGTAGACACACATAAAATGTGGTTTGATGCAGCCTTTATCAACTGTACCGGGAAGGAAGACTCGATTTTGAACTGCACCCATCAGTATCCCAGTGACGTTTACCTGGGATCGACTTGGTGTTGTGAACTTATTCCGATATACTGCGGTAAATTCATTCCTTGTTTGGCACCCCGATTTTAAAGCAATATTTCTTCGTCAAATAATTTAACTAGAATACATATCTATTTCTTGTATGACAAGCAGTTTTATCATTTCTACGCTTAATTTTACCAATTGTGAATAAGTTTTACTTTTATTTTACTCCGGTACAATTTGTCTTATCAAGTCTAAAAGCAGCTATGTCGAACCATTTCACTTGGGTTGAAAAGGATTTTCAGCAAAATCTATATTGAAATTTCAATATCGTAAAAAATTGTTTGATCCTTAAATTCTTTGAAAAAGAAGGAGGAAAGATCGTAAAAAAACCCACACATGATTACTATAACCACATCAGGTGATTAGCTCATATAATTGAGGGCGACATCAACGAAAGAGTTTATCGAAGTACAATGTTGTGTTGAAGGTCATCCAAACAACACTAGTCTACTATGATTGTTTCTATAGGCTATTTGATTTGGCATAGTCAAAGTATGACCTCCAAACAATTAGTAAAATATGGATTCAGGCACTTCCTTTCTCGACCAACCTTGTGGAAAATGATTGGCCCTACATTTGATCTTATAGTTTGTTCTTAAATAATAATTAGTAAGCTATGGGCCAATTTTCACCTTTTTAGCTAACTAAACGTACTTTCCATTTTACATCTCATGTCGGAAGTCGCCCCCAGTGAAGGGTTGAATTAACCGATAACTGAACAACGGCTTGGCCTTGTAATAAAGTGAATATGATTTGCATGTCCTCTGAAAAATGATCCTCAGCTTGTTTCTGGAGGTTAATATTTTATAATATTTGGGGAAAATATTTTATAACATTTGGGGAAAATAATTATAGACAAACTATATTTTGCCAGCAGTGTTCTCCATAAGAATGCAATTCTCACACTAGGTGCGCCCCAGGAGATACCGGATTATACCGTACGCCTTGTTGACGGACCAGACACCAGATCAGGTCGACTGGAGCTGATGATGTACAACTATTGGGGAACAATCTGTGACGAAGGGTTTACAGCTTTAGACGCGTCAGCGGTGTGCTACAATGTTAATAAAATATCCAAGTAGGAAACATTTTCTTTTTTAATAAGTACATCTAACACCGGATTTAGTTGCCCCGATCTTGTATCATATATGGATAAAGGATTAGACTCACAATTGGAGACATAATTGGAGACACAACTCCAATAAAAGTGTCGAGTCTTACCTCAGATGTTTGTAGCTAGACCCCAGCAAGTTATCTGAAACGAAGGGATTTTTCTTCTTTGATTGGGGGTTACTCAAAGGTATTGCCCATATATAACGACGCGCTGTCCACTTAACATTGTTCTATCCTTACATACAGTGGAAATCCTAAAGACAGAACCTCTTAAAAACTACCCCTGTGATTGCCGGTGCAAAATATTCACATATTGACCCGCCTTAAAATACGTAAGACTTAATTGAGTTTAATTTACTGAAGCACAATAATATCAAACAGCCAGTCAAACTATTGTTGGTCGAATTTGGTGTATGTCTTGTCCAATATGTATACTGAATGTGCTATAGTTGAGTTTTATATTTTAGATTAAGTTCGTCCATTGCAAAGAGGGGAAGATTTCAGAGTGGCTCGGGTAAACTTTGGCCCTACAAGTTGAGCTGTTACAGCTCAGATAACCCCATGACTCAATGTTTACGTTTACCAAAAACGAAGAATAACTGCACCCATTCACAGGACGTTGGTGTCGTTTGTGAAGGTGAGAAATAAACTGGCCAATATTGTCCGGCGCTGTAAATGATCAAAAGGCAACTTCATATTTCATGAGGCTACTCAAGTATTTTGTTTTAAAATATGTTCAATTCGTTCGTGACGCTGATAAAACTTATTTGTCACAGTACCAGACAAAGTGCTTTTACTTATGTTGTCCTTTTTAAAACAGTCCAATACACTAAAGATGAAGTTACTTTTATTTTTAACAGAAAATAGCAGAAAGAACATATGTAACTCAGTTTACCATCCAACATGAGAAAAAGGTATCAACAATATGAAGCAAGTTTATAACATAAATAAATTTAATGATATGTAGAATATCTGATTTGCTAAATTTGTTATTTGTTTGTTCGACAGGATTTTAAAAAAAAATAACTGTTTGTAATTGAATCTTTGTAATTCCATGCCATCAGCTTTATACATGTATTAATATTAGTGTGCATGTTTTCGTCATTTTGTGTTTTTTTTATCAATTGGGAAAATTAGCAAAGCAAACGGATAAATACTTTTTAATTGATTTCGTACTACTTTTGTTGCATTTGAGAGATTTGCATGTCCATGCCATCAGCTTTACATTAATATAAGTGTGCATGTTTTCGTCATTTTGTGTTTATTATCGATTGGGAAAAATAGCAAAGCAAACGGATAAATACTTTTTAATTGATTTTGTACTACTTTTGCCGCATTTGAGAGCTTTTATGCAGTTGAAATCTGACATCTTATAATGTACATAATACATTATAAATTTTTCTTAATCTGTGGAGCAACGATTAGTTACAAGACAATCTACGAAAGGATAAACGATATCTGGCTAAAGTATCTTAGTATCCCACTATAGTCACGGCTACAGAATTCTGCTACGTGGATGTCATCATTTGTTACTTATACATTCACTTGTAATTAAATTATCATTGACATACTATGACATCGGAGAATCGGTAAAAGTCCGGACATAAGAATCTTACTATATGTGTGTGTAATAATTTCGTAACCTTATACATTTATAATTTAATTATCTTTGTTAACAGCGTTGAGCACTGGGGCGATTGTTGGAATTTCTATTGGTGGATGCGCAGGTCTGGTCATAATTCTGGTTGTAGCTGGTGTTTGTGTGCGCAAACGCAAGCGAAGCAGAAGCCATAAACAACTCAGATAATGGAACAGTAAACATTGTTGTTGATCTTTTATTTCAGAAAATTTTCTTATTAATAGACCTTGCTTCACCTCCTTCCCTAATTGTTTCTCATTAGAACTAAACAACCGTTTTATGGACAACAGAGCGAACAAACAGAAAATCGTTTCGGTACTTCGGATGTTTTTACGACAATGCCAAAAGCCTTCTGTTGGGTCGAGTAGCAATTTGGACCCCATAAATAAGGTACTCAAAGAAGACAATTGGACTGGTAGTTCATCAATCATTATCCGTCCGATTTCATTTCGACGGTTTGTACTCACACAAAAATAAGAGCATATTCCAATCTGTAATCGGAACAACCAATGGAACGATAATCGGATGCGACTTTTGCGCTCTCACATATCGAAGAAAGCTTATTTAAAAAATCGGAAGAAAATCGTTATTTGAGCGGTCCATAAGAAAATCATATTTCAACCGTTGCTGACTAGTTGACCTTTAATGACCAATCACAGGCGACTGTCGTGACGTGGAATGAATTGAGATCTTTCATGTGACTGTCGTCATGTGCCATTATGAAGTATAGGATTTTGTCGAAACTGCAACAAGGAAATACCAAGGAGCAAATTAAGATTTCCTTTTTATCCCATTTCTGTACTATCGAAGTAAGACTTTGGCAATCCTCCGAAAAGTCGAGATGTTATGTGTATTTATATCCATATTACAGGTTTTATTTGCAATAAGTTATAATTGATTAAGAGCTTTATATAATGTCTTTCCCAAGCATATTACCTGTCAAGTAATTGCAATATTTTACTTTTCGGTATTTTTGATATCCTGTAAACAAGCTTTGTGTATAACACATGTTTTTCTAACTACGAAAATGTGGTATATTTCTATACTTTTTGTTAAAACAATTTTAGACAACATCGTTGTACTCAATATTTGTATTGTCACATCTGGTTCTGTTGTTTGCTATTCACACTACAAAATAGGCTGAGAGATATTGATAAAAACGGATGAAAACGTGTTCCTTTTCGTGAGCTTAACTGGAACAATTCCGGTGTTTTTTTTAGAACAGGACTTAACACATTATTTCAAAATAAAGTACAAATTTACGTTTTGCTTGTATTGAAATAACGCATTCCATCGATATATTATCCCAATGTTATTGTTTAACGATTATTTTCTCTCAAAGAAATGATTCAATAATTTAGGTAAATCTACTAAAAAGTTTTATACTGGCTTCGAGAGCTGCCATGACTATGCGCTTAGAAATAATGGTTCTTCGAGGGTTCTTTTAGAAACGATGGAAGCATCTATATGGAATTATTACGACAAAAACGGTTCTTTACAACAGATAGAACCATATATATATATGGAACCAGAACGACAAAAACGGTTCTTTTCAATTGATGGAACTAGTATGACAAAAAAGTTATTTAGAAAAGATTGAACCATATATTTGAAACCATTACGACGAAAACGTTTATAATAAGAAAGTGAGAAATACTTGAGTGTTTTATACAAAAACCACAAAGGGTTCCACCAGAGTCATGACTGAAGAACCTTAAAGGATTCCATTAGAGACGTATTTTTCTAAGAGTGTGTCGCACTCATCTGATATTGGCAGTAAAGTACGCTGCAGAAAAAGTCTTCCAAAACCATTTTTCTGATATTTGAATGCCACTAAATTCTATCCATTGTGTACCGTGTCTTAAACTATGTTTGTGTCGACCAATTCTCGATCTGTGTATTAAGTTATTTACCACTGGAAGATAATTAACTTTCCACTATTACTGAAACCGTCACATCTTAGTTGTACTAGTGTCAGTTTCTGTTGGAATACAACACCGTCATATAAGTGAAACACCCTTCAGTTTCCTGCAATCAATCAATAAGTCAATAAATCAATGAACCACCATTATGCATGCCGCATTTGTTTATTGTGCTTAGTAAATTAGAATCATGATCCAAACTGTAAACATTTCTGGTGAAAGAGTAAAACAAGAAAAGATAAAGCGTTTATAGAAAATTGGCCAATCTGTAAGGAGAGAACAGACCAACGAAAAAATCAACAATATCTAAAAATGCGATTCCATGTTCTATGATTTTATGTTTCTTATCGCGAATCAAATGACAAGTCCTTAAATGTGGAGGGCAATGAACTAAAAAAAAGCTCAACAAGGCCTGGTTAGCATGGAACACTGGCTTAATCGCCGATATACCACTGCAAATTGTTTTCTTTCATTGCATTGTCAATGACAAGAGCTTCCATGATACATTTTGGTAGCTTCCGGCAGTAATGAGTTGAATAGGTAAACAATGAAAAATCGAACAGTTTGTTTGATTTGGGTTAAAAGCTGTATCTAAGGTTAATACACGCAGCAGGTGTGGCTGCCTAATGCACCAGGTCAACAAGACGGGGGGGGGGGGGGGGGGGGGGGGGGGGGGGGGGGGGGGGGGGGGGGGGGG
>JAVFBW010146276.1:0-12561 GCA_034783835.1 Mopalia ciliata
CCCTGTGAAATCGGGGGCTGCACAAAGAGATATTCGACTTCATTCTGCATTTTGTTTACATAACAAGCATCATATTTGGTGAACTTGCTAAGGTCCTTACCGCAGAGCGCTCATTAAGAATACGCCGCTTCGCTAATGTAAATCGTTGACCTCTAGCCCATGGTTAAGGGACGTTACGCCACGTGGGCGTAAAATCAATTTGCAAACTAGCAAAATCATTTTGTTTAAATTAAGTAGAGAGGAAAACAATCCTATTACCCCTGGAGAATTATGCCGTATCTGAGATCTAAGTTTCCGTCATATTGTAAAATCATTGTAGAATTATTCCCTAAGTGAATTGACAAAACTGATTGCAAGGTGTGGGTGGATGGCTAGAAACTTGTGGGCGTAGGTGGAACTCTTCTGTGTAAGGAGGCGCTCATTTCTATCAAATAATAAATCAAGAACGGCGAAAATCTATTTATTGCTTTATCTGATTAGAGGGTTTTTTTTTTTGTTGGTAATATTATGATTTTTTCCCCCGATGTTAAAGTATTGTGAATCTGTAACCATTCGATTTAGAGACAGTGTCAATGATTTAAATACATTTTCCTCTTGCGTTGTAACAATAACGTTTCTTGATGAAAAAGACAGCGTCGAGCTTGTTCCAGATTCTGTCACGATATAGCACTTTCTATTTTCCTCATTATTTGTCCAGCGCTCCGCACTGATAATATTGGAATGCTATGGTGTTATATAAGTGAAATATATTCAATATTAAATAACTGCTACGGTGCAACAACAAAAAAAAGAATCAAAATTAAAAAAAAAATTCCCAACTTAACCATAAACCTGATAGAAATTATTGTGTTCGGTTTCTTAAACTTTCAGGAATACTTTCGCGCACTGTCTGCTAGCATACGGTACTAGACCCGCCGACATTCCTAACATCCCGTAAAGTTCTCCCACTTTGAAAAACCAAAAGAAGGTAAAAACGAAATACATAAATTCTTAACACTTAGCAAAATGTGTTAACTAATTTTAGCAACATTTCACCCCACAAGTACCACCAGTGAATGACAAGGGTGAAATTAGAAATGAAAAATTGCCAACGATGTTGGAGTGAAGCGGTTGTCAGCTGTTTGTCATAACCACCTCTCTGTGTTAGATAAACGGGTATTCCTGTCGATTGAAAACTAAAAGAGCAAAAACACAACAGATTCTTTGCTTTTGTTACCAATCAGTGAACTAAGTCAAAACTATTTCAAATTACTTTACCATCTATAAACGTATGTTCCTGTTTTCCTGAAAACTAAAAGAGTAACACTAAGATTGTTCGCTTTCGTTAGCAATCAGTGAACGAAGTCATAATAATTACAAATTACTTTACCCATTTATCTATCAGCGTGTATTCCGGACTAGTGGAATTCAACAAGAGTAAAACTACGATTTTTCGCTTTTGATAGCAATCAGGTTGGACCAGATTGTAAAAAAAATCGCCATTTCCTAGTGATCATCAGTAATGTGGTTGTATCTATGTGTTTTTAATCAATAAAATTGACTGAGAGGGAGGGGTGTGTGTGTGTGTGGAAAGGGGGGGGGGGATTATGTCTGGCTCTGGTGCAAATGCCCTGTCCTAGCTGAATCCACCTGTAAGGTTTACAAGTAATAAAGCATGACTAATATACGAAGGATTTCAAAACTTGCGAGGCAAAGTGTAGGGAGGGGGCATAGACTGAATATCATACAAACTTGTAAAGGTGAACCAGTGTGAATCCGTAACGAGAGAGGCAAGTGGGAGGGGCATGTTTAAAAAGAGCCTCTTTAAACATAAAAGGCAAGATGCACAGACACTTAACGAAGTCTAAATTTTCTTTGCAACAACCTCCCACTTCTAAACCCCCTCCACACCTTAGAAACCAAATATGACCTGTACGTAACCTTGCTTGACGGAAATTTTTTGTCTGTGCATTTTTACGGTTGACTTGTTTTAACAGATATGATGACATGGTAAAAAAGAGATAAATAACAAGGTAGGTTAAAATAGAAACTCTAGAGTTCGTCTGGATCATGAGATGATTCACCGTGGTGGATTAGATGATATATCCATGTTAGAGATATTTAATCTGGTAATCGTTACACACATGTCTAGATTCTGACCCGACCTTGACAAATTAGATTGTATTATTTGATTAGGGTCTAACGCCATACTTAAGGTTATTTCGCCCATAATGCCGGCGAGCTAGCCCAATGGATGAAGGAAACCATCACCAATGCCACTGGCAACAAAGAAAGACAACACAGGACAAGTGTAGGACAATCGCAGGACCTTATACAAATATCAGATCGTATTCCGGGTGTCCCATAGCTGTGAGAGGACCAGGGTAACCGGAAGATTCCTCCCAACCCTCCACTCGCACAATGGAAAGTCAAACTAAAGCACCCCCCCCCCCCCCCTTCCACATACACATAAAATAAACGATTATTATCCAGAAAGATTAATGAGCCGATACGGGTTACAACCCAACGGACTACTTTGCAGTGTCTTTGCAGTGTCTTTGCCCCAATCGCTTTTTACAATAAACCGTCACAATTCGATTTTATTTTTTGTAACTTAGGTAATTTTTTATTTGGTATATCTGCTGAACAACTCAATCCTAGTTAATGTATGAATCAAAAGTGACGTGGACTGATTGAGTGATGTTTTACGGGGGGGGGGGGGGGGGGGGACACGGGAGCTACCTGTTGGTCTTTGGACAAAATGGCAACTTAAAAAGAGATGCTCCTCTCTGCAATAAAATTCATATAGGTCAAACATGCATCATTTCATCATCTTCTCTCTCATTTTCTTGTCGAACTATATCATTTTATAATTTGATCTTTAACATTGGGTATTGCTTAAACTACAGTCAAATTATTCCACGCGGCCATGTCTTAGTGCTTTAATCCCTTTAACAGAAGAGCTCCACAAATATTGGCCAATCAAATATCTTTTTTGTTACACTAGGTGGCCTACGCCACGAGCCCTATAGGGTCGACTGTTTATAGTAAAGTTTTCCTTTGACATATGTTATTACCCGTAACACACAAGACTGTAAGTCGCGTAACGTCATAAACAGGGTTGGCCAAGCCCAAATGACTGCTGCCAGTTCTCGTAAGTAGGTATATATTTGTAACCCTTAAGTGATTTTATCCAATGAAGAAACGATAAGTCGATGCTATATTTACGTTTGTTTAATGGTAACCTTTCATGGGATACAGGGGTTATTATATCCAGGAGTATCACTTTAAAAAGGCGATCTGTAATAGCGTCTCATTTTATTGCTTCTTATGCTTGACCTGTCTTGTCTTTGTTTGTTTTCGCTGGCGTTGGTTGGGCCGAACTACCGCCGAATGAGTGATGATGAGTACGGTGTGAAACCCCAAAAAAAACAAATTAAAATTCCGGTAATTTTTATGGTTTCTCCCCCCCCCCCCCCCCCCCTTGATGACGCCCAACGAGATAAGACTTACAGTCTATCACCACTCCACAAATTTGTTGCCATTGACAACGAAATCTACGGATTAACCAGCCCGAACATGTCCTCAATTAATACTGTCCTATTTTGTTTATTATTGTAACTTTCCGACACATTTTATATTCGAAACGAGACCTGAAGTTTCCCAGTACGCTTGTTTAAAATAAATGCGGAAATGCGGCTCAAGTATATGTTGCCAACACGTCATTGTTCTCCGAGAATATACTTTTAATTTTAGAATAACTTCCATAAATGACATACACAATGTATTATGTTTATCATGGTAAAAAAAAATAAAAAATAAAAAATACCGAATTAATTCGATGAGGATATTAAACTTGTATTAAGCCAGCGAGTCTTCTAAATTCTTAATTTAAGTTTTTAGCTCCACATCGAATTCTGACACACAGCGGTAACTCGCCTCTGATCGTTTAAACGCTGTAATTATAGATGGAGGGAGGGGTGAGGGGAGGGGGTGAGGTGACTAGGTTACATTCCTGGCTGAGCGGAGGGAATTTTACACACGTACACCGGTCTTAATATAATTATTCCAAGCTTGTTCTTAAACATCACAGTTATTGGAGCAGAAATGAAAATTAAAAACCCGCGTTAAACAATAACACCGAATAAAGTAGGGTAAAAATAGCGAGGGCGTTACTTAGTTTCAATTTATTAGCGACCTTGACAAAAATCCAGCACTTGACTGTCTGGTATTTTTTTATGCCTGTGATCAGCTCCTGTAACTCTGTACGCTTTGCTTTGTGGCAAAAGGTAAAAAGACCCCAGAGGTGTATAGAACGACACCAAGCACGCGACTATAGCCATGGCCAATGAAAAATGAGTAAAAACTAGGTCATAAGATCACCGAAATGGATTAAGTGATTAATGAAGCATGGGGGTGGGAGGGTTCTTTGTATTCAACCAGACGAGAAAAATTTCAAAAGCTTTATAATGCGCATACAAGCATACATCATATTAAGTTCAAAGCATACATTTTGTACACCTTTTTTGGCAAAAAACTGGTACATACCTGGTTACAATCCAGTCAGCCTCCCCCGCATTTTTACATGGAGTAGACACGCCCTTTGTATGCGAGTTATTCCTGACCGACTTGTATATATAGAGACCGCATCAGTAAGCTGTATGACCCAAGGCTCTACGACGAAAAATGTATTTGCAAAGGGTTAATATTTATATCCATCCCTGTCTTTTTGAGTGATGCTTGAACCGTATTTGCCTACCGCCTTCTAGACATGGTCAAAAAAAAAAACAAAAAAAAAAACCTCCCAATTTTAATTATATTTAAACACATATTTCAATACGATAAGTAAGAAAGGAAACAGTAGGAATATTTATTTTAGGTGCACTTGTATGTTACAGATAACCGATGACTACACATGTTAGAATAATAAAATGTTTAATACGCTTTTGCCCTCTGGCTAAGGCCATGCAGTTTGTTTGAAGAGTATAACAATATTGTCTATAGGAAGATTGGAGGAAGATTAACTTTCCAGCATTATGAAAACCCTTCACATCTTGGTTGCACTAATGTCATAAGAAGGCCCTACTGTTGGAATAGACCACCGTCATATAAGTGAACTTCCATTAAGCACGGCGTAAAACACCAATCACTCAATTAGTATGTTTTCTATTATAATGAATATAATTGTGATAACACAGACGATGTGGTCAAATGATGCGCCCTGTCTTAGGCCTCCGTGTGACTGGCCGGTAGATTGAGGGATATTCGTTTTGTTCTGACCACCTTTGCACTGGTACGTTGCCATATGAGTGAAATGGATTTAAGTACGATGTCGAACCGCAATTAAACAAATAAACTAATCCGTTTAATTTATTTCTAAAATAATTTTTTATACTGATACTTCGAAAAAATTGAAGAGAAGGCAAAAACCGGATATTGTTATTACCTATCACCTTGTATCTATATAGGGATAATGTTCATTCTATATATCTGTTTTTTTTATTTTTGTTTTTTTTACATTTTACAATTATTCATGAAATATTCTCTAGCATTTCCGCAGAACAAAATCAGATGATGTTTTATATCATTACAGCATAATATGCTGCATGACCCAATCATGTACACTAATGAAAGCGGTTTATTCTTCTCTAGGACAGGCCCGCGACCGTGGCTTAGTGGTAACGTGTGCGCTCACCAAACTGAATCTGCTTCGATGTACCGTTCATCGGATTGAGTCCGCCTGTCGACCATTAGGTATATGAGCGAGTCACATGTTGTGGCTCAGGCAATCGCGGTGTGATTTTCACGAGGTTTCCTCCCGTCTTTCCATCGTAATAAGGCTAGGTGCAGTGTGAAGTGGACAATCCGTCGTCATACGAGTGGAATACCCTTGAGTACGACTTTAAACCCAAATCAAACAAACAAACAAATCTCTAGGATTGAGTATACAGTAAGTTGTGCTCAGTAAAACATCCACAAGATTACGTCATGCAGTGCTATATTTATACGTTGATGGAAACTATACAAGGTATCTTACCAACGATCATTTATTGTTTGTTTCACACCCAGAATCCCGCGAGACATTTATACTCCGAGATTTCCGATGGGAATTGCACACTTCGATGTCTCCGGCAACACTTGCATGCTGCGAGACCCTCGGCGAAACCTGCATACTTTGCGATCTCCGGCGGGTGGACATGTATCCACGGAGACTTGCATACTCCGAAATTTGTTGCAAGACCATCGTATTTCGAGATAGTCGGCACACGAGCATATTTCGAGGTCATATAGCAGCGCTTCCGTATTTCGAGATCAACCGCGAAGGAGCGCTATCTCTGTTGACAACTCTACAGAAATAACAACTCTAACAAAACTCAACGATTAAATGTGAACTTTTCTCCCTTTTTAATTGCAGACTAGTAATACTCTGACCTTCTTCCTTCACACGATATCCCGGAACCCGGAAAAACAACAGAGGCTCTATGAGGAAATAAACAGAATTTTGCCGGACAAAACTCCGTTAACGGCAGAAGCATTAGACCACATGCCCTATCTCAAAGCCTGTTGGAAAGAATCGTTTAGGTGAGCTGGTGTTTGTGAAAAAAACACTTCAACGATTTTCGCTTTTGTTTTTTTTTTTTTTTATTGAGGTTTAACCCTTTCCTGCATGGAAAAGATTTTCACATTAAATTTTAGCACCAATTGGTTTTTCTGATTGATTTGGGACACATAAATGGAAAATCGTCGAAATTTGAAAATCGACTACATATGGTTACTAGAACAGCCTTTATGGGTTTGGAAGTGATGGGAACCTAGTTTAGAATTTTGGTGGGAGTAAAGTTTGGTTACTATAGTTACCCGTATACATGAAAGGGTTAACATCGTATTTATGGTTATTTCTCGCTTGTGAACGCATGTCAGCCTAATGGTCTAAGGACAACACACCTGGTCAATATGTTCCTAGTTATTTCATGTCACAGTCCGTATAAGCAGCCCGAGGCTGGTGCCATCGTGTTCTTTCATATACTCCACGTTAAATAAAAACTGATAGGAATTGATTTGACCCAACTGACAAGAACAAACACAGGTTACGCAAAAGACGTGATGCAAAAGACGTCATAAACAGATAGGCTTGATGTTGTCCCTGAGTTGTGAGAGCCTCAGCGAATCAGCAAGCTCCCTCTCAGCCACATGCTAGAGAAAACTTAAAAATAATAATTCTAACTGACAGACCGACTCTAGTTCTAATAACAGTTTTATGTTCTTCCAGGTTAGTGTTTCCGTTACCTGCCGGAGCGCCGCGAGTTCTTACCGAAGACGCTGTCATGGGTGGCTACCATATACCAAAGGGGGTAGGTGAATTTATTTTAAATTCTGAGCGAATTCCTTATACAAAGGATGTGATTATAGCTTGATTATTCCTAGAATATACGCAGGTTTCACTAAACGCTTCAGCAACTGAACAACCCAGAAAAATAGTTAATATTTTATGGTAATGTTAATGCGGTAAGTTTGGTTGAATATATACACTAACGACCAACATATAAGTGAAATACTCTTGTTGTCGATATTTTACACACATAAGGTATGAATAAATAATTAAATGTGATAGCGTCAACGAATAAGTCAGACGAGCTTCAAATGTCCGTGTATATTGATGTTTTTATTTCGCGGCTAATCGGTCTGAAGTATTGATTTCTATGGTGGACAAGTCTATCAAGGTCAATTATGATCACGTGTGACTCTTTGCCAAACACAACAACACATTGTTATTGCCTTATACGTATTTCGCAAGAAAACAACAGTGCATGTAACTCGGTGCATGTGTCTCCAAATGACTGTCGTATATTGTCTGGGATTTCGTCATAACAGATATACAGGGTGATCGATACTCACGTGTGGCTAGCAGCCAACGATTGCGTACAGAGGGACAAAAGCTGACCAGACCACGTGCAGCAGTGACTTGGTATATACAGTCAGATATCGATTTGGTCATTCCTTGACCAACGTGCTTTTCTGTGTTGTAATTTGTTTTGCTATCGACTTGTAATCACTCACGTGTGGCCCTATGCCAGAAGCTATAGTGGACAGTCGCGTGCAGAGCCCGTGGTCAGAATAACACATTTGACCTCACGTGTCCAGAATAACACGTTTGACCTCACGTGTCAAGAATTACGTGTTTGATTTCACATGTCCAGACTTACGTCTTTAACCCCACGTGTCCAGAATTACGAAACTGTTGTTTCGTAACTCTTGTAATATACTATATTCCAGGTCTGGCGTACAAAAGCGACACATGACTACATGGGCTATAGAAAACATGTTATGGTTATAATATCTAAATTTAGACATTTCGTGGAATGTTTTTGTTTTTTCAAAATCTAATAACAACAGGCTATTTATGCGATTTTTTTAAAGAGATAATATATGTTAAGGTTTTTTTTTCTCTCATAATTTCTCGAGTCGATGACATATAATTTGATAGAATTGTGTTTTGCATTTACACTGGTATATCCGTGTGTACTGTGTGCTGGAACTTCGGTGTAGATCTTTTATTTTTGTTTGTTTGTTTGATTGGGGTTTCACGTCGTACTCAAGGGTATTTCACTTATATGACGACGGATTGTCTACTTCTCGTTCCGTCTTGCTTAAATATGTTTGAATTGACTGAGAAGTACATTGTCACAATTCCCGGGTCGATTCCACAAAGGAGTTTCATACTTAATTCAAGGCCCTCACATTTCTCAGTTGTGAATTTTAACATTTAATATTTTAGCATAATTATTATAACGTAAGTAAGTCACTATTACAGGTATTATTTTAAAACTATGTTAAAGCAAATGGCAAAAATATCAAATTAAGTATTTTGACTTAAGTCAAAAAATGCTTTGTGGAACCGGCTCCAGGGCCCGTATTTGTAAAGGTTCTTAAGTATTTTTTTAAAGTTAAGAAGTATTTTGCCTAATTTCGGCCTTTCATTTGATCCTGAAAAAATTTAAATGTGAAATAAATAAGTCAACAATTCAGGAATTTCAGTTATGATCTTTCTTTAAGGGTTATACAATGTTAAGAAACACAGTGTTGACGTATTTAAATGATTTTTGAAAATTCGCTTAGTTTTTTCTTAACTTTAAGAAATACTTCAGAAGCTTTATCAATACCGGTCCTGGAGTTCTAATATCAATAATTATCACGAATTACTACGAGCATAGGTACAAGAACAGGAAACTATGGTAGAGAACGCTCTATCTGAGTTCCGGTAGCTTGCACACTCTTTTATGTTTGCCATCGCACTGTATACTGCAGCAGAATGGATTCTGCTTTTAAAGTTTATTATTGCTTCGCAAGCAGACGATTGGAAACAACGTGATTAGTGGAAACTTTAATTGCTCACGTGGACCTGTTTCAGTGTACTTTTTTTTTCATTGACAGAGATTGAAGAGAGCCCAAGGTTCGCTAACTCTGGAATCGATTGTTGCTAACATTTTGTTGATTCCTTTGGTCTCTGCAAAGACTAATGTTTGCATATTGACGTTTTTCAACAATTAATTTACTATCAATGATATTAAACACTAACTGGTGGGTTTTTTTCTTTTAGACGCCTGTATTTCCCGAGAACGCATTGATGTGCCGGATGGAGGAATATTTCGAACGCGCGGATGAATACATTCCAGAGCGTTGGTTAAGGGGAGAGCAATCCAATCTGTATCGTTCACCATTATCACATTACATTCTCCTGCCATTCGGGCATGGGGTTAGGAACTGCCTTGGGCGGAGATTCGCTGAACAAAATGTCCAAGTTGCATCAGTAAAGGTATGGTGAGCCCTGATTTTAATCAGTAATTTAATTTAACCCCGAATAAAACCAAAGAAATTCCAACGATTTATTAAGCACACCTAATTCTGACCACCATCCTAATTTCGATGAAAGAAGTAATTTATACCTTCAGAGACTTGACTGACTTTGACACATAAATTACCAACCATATTGTTTTTCGCCTTAGAGAACATATCACTCTCAGGAGATTGATATATACAATATTTAAGGTGTTTACTAGTAGTTTAATCGGTCTCTGCATGTCACAAATTTTTTTAATACCTAAATTTGTTACCGATTTTTTACTGTTTCAAAATATATGGTTACATTGGAGACCACACTCGGTGTTCCGCATACCGCATGTAGGCTCATACTGTACGCAAGCTGTACGCTCTGTCATCAACAAATTATGTAGTACGTATATACCGTACTCTGTGTTTTGTATATGATACCATACACGCTCTTAACTCAATGTATGGGCTATAATTCATCTGTCTTAGCCCTACGTCCCACCTTTCTCAATCCCTGGTGAAAGTTGAAAATTAATCCGCCGCTATAGCCGACTCTCAAAACATATATCTGATTTTTGGGTTTTTTATTGTTTAGATACACTTAAAACAATGGCTAGTATTTTACCTATGTGAAATATTTATTTTCGAACAGTTTTCAATCTTATCATTGCAAGGGAGATAACTTAAATGTGTCAAATCGGGAGAGAAACTCAAATGAAACTTTATTTAAACGTCAGAAAAGAAGGAAAGAGTTACATTAGATATATGTTATGAGAGGCCAGGGATAGCGGTGGATCGATTTCCAACCTTCACCATTGATTGAGATAGGCTAAGGCTAAGACGAAGGAATTAACCCTATTCATTGTGTGAACACGCTCTGTGTTTTGTATACGTTTTGATTTACCAAAAATGTGAAGCACATATATTATATCAGCATGCGTACTCCAGGCTAGCACAATGAATAGGGCTAATTCCGTCGACGGAGGAATTAGCCCTATTCATCGTGCTAACTCCAGGCCGGATTAGCCAAACTGATCAGTGGGCCCCCAAATTTAGAGAAAGGTTGGTATGGTTCAGTATCCAAAATCCGCAGTAGCCCGTGGGCCCAATGATTCTAATGCCCTACTATGTCAGGCACGTTACCTACTGTACACTTTCCGTTAGGTGAGCCTGTTATTCTGTAGGTGAACTGCATAGTGTAGACATTTATTTGACGATTTGATTTCTTTCTTTATTTGCAGCTGCTGCAAAATTTCAAGGTCGAATGTGATACAGAAAAGATCAACGTTGTCGCTCAGATTTTCCAAACAACGGACACTCCATTGACATTGAATTTCATTCCACGATCGTAACATAGAATTTCCGAGAAACCGTCGGAAGGGTACGAGTTAATCTCAAGGTGTTCTGCTGTGACTCATATCTGTACTGAACAGTTTATAGTAATGTAAATCACATTGAGTGTAAAATATTCGGATATGTTGTTGTTGTTGTAGTTGTAAGCAAGAGTTGACGAAGTTAAGTTATAAGTTAGGCATATATTTATAATATATATGTGTGTGTGTAAGTGTGTACGTAGACTTTCTGTGAAAAGGAAATGGTGTGCCAGAAAGGCAATCGGGTGAGGAAGGAATCGATGTAGGTTGAATATTAGTACATTTAAGCAATACATTGAAGAACATCCGGTGATATGATATTTTTTATGATATATCTTTAATAGTATTTACCATCTGATTGGTCCATAAATTATTTGCATTTACTTTGGCTATGATTGGCTATTTTTAAACCAATCAAGTATGCCCTTAATCGAATTATTGTAGGTCGACCAATTAAATATAGTCAATGACATTTGCATTTATGTACAGATGGTAGACTTGTTGGTTTTGATTGACTGATACCATCTTTCATCATATCATATTTGTCTTTTGTTAATAACAATTAGATTCAAGAAGCCCTATACTATTAACACTCATTTAGGATATCCCTTTCATTGGTTGTGAGCTATAGTTTACTAATGGGAGTCTCCTAATGTTCCATTGAATGCGGTCCTCTGACGTCAAAACGGTCGAGATCCATGACCTTTTACTAGCGTCACAATGCAAAAATGTGTGTGACGTCATGTTAAAGCTCCACTCTCATGAATGTTCTGACGCCATAGGACCGCTTTGCAAAGATACCTCCCTTGCCAATTTCCTGAGACTCCCATTGCATAAAACTATGTCATGCAAACTATAGAAAGTTAACATTCTGTTAACTGCGTGTGATTGGCCAGGGACATTGTTTTTATGCAATCAGATTTGTTGTTGCTTATTTAGGAGTCCCAATAGTGTGCAAAGATAGTACATGGGTTTTAATTGGCTGATGATATTATTTATACCCAATCAGGTTTGTCGATATTTGCGAGTATATAAGATATGTTTACGAAAGATAGGCCTTTATTATTTAAATGCATGTGATAGATTTTACAGACATATAGATATAGGTAGATTTGACGGTATCAGGCCTTCTGAAGAAATGAACAAAATATTGTTGTTTTAACATGCTATATGTGATATCAAATGTTTGAAATATTTATGTTGAATTTATTTATAATGTATTGTATCGGTGTTTAGAGATATTTGGAGTAAGTTAAGCGAAAACCACGATGGGAAGTGCTCAAACGTCTATGCTTACAGTTGTCAATAAATGTTATGAAAAAAAAAACGGTAAATCAATTGGCAGGGGGGGGGGGGGGGGGGGCGGGGTCTGTTTAAAATT
>JAVFBW010146309.1:0-12559 GCA_034783835.1 Mopalia ciliata
TTATATCATAGTGTGATTTTAGTGGTCAGCTGTAAAAGAAATGGCATAACGTCGAGTATTGTGCGAAATTGGAAGAAAATATTTGAAATGTTTGATTCTCCTTATTTGCAGGTATTGGGAGATATTGAGCTGACTCTAAGCTTACAGAAGGGGAAAGATAAACCTACCAAATCGGTAAGACACCATTCAGTTATTTTCTCCTGATAAAGTTCAAGCTGACTCAGTACCTTTTTGTATTTCGTTGTTAACAACACATATCTTTGTGTGTTTTTAATTTCCCTTTGCATGCATTTTTTGGAGTCTGACTGTCAACCACCAGGTTTATATGAGTGAGTGATATGGTGTTTTGTTTTGTCCCACCAGGGTTTATTGAGATATGGTGTTTTGTTTTGTCCCACTTAAGTTTATTGAGATATGATTTTTTGTTTTGTCCAACCAAGGTTTATTGATATATGATGTTTTGTTTTGTCCCACCAAGGTTTATTGAGATATGATGTTTTGTTTTGTCCCACTTAGGTTTATTGAGATATGATTTTTTGTTTTGTCCCACTTAGGTTTATTGAGATATGGTTTTTTGTTTTGTCCCACCAAGGTTTATTGAGATATAATGTTTTGTTTTGTCCCACTTAGGTTTATTGAGATATGTTTTTTTGTTTTGTCCCACTAAGGTTTATTGAGATATAATGTTTCGTTTTGTCCCACTTAGGTTTATTGAGATCTGGTGTTTTGTTTTGTCCCACTTAGGTTTATTGATATATGATGTTTTGTTTTGTCCCACTTAGGTTTATTGAGATATGGTTTTTTGTTTTGTCCCACCAAGGTTTATTGAGATATGATGTTTTGTTTTGTCCCACTTAGGTTTATTGAGATATGGTGTTTTGTTTTGTCCCACTTAGGTTTATTGAGATATGGTTTTTTGTTTCGTCCCACCAAGGTTTATTGAGATATAGTTTTTTGTTTCGTCCCACTTAGGTTTATTGAGATATGGTGTTTTGTCTTGTCCCACTTAGGTTTATTGAGATATGGTGTTTTTGTTTTGTCCCACCAAGGTTTATTGAGATATTGTGTTTTGTTTTGTCCCACTTAGGTTTATTGAGATATGGTGTTTTGTTTTGTCCCACTAAGGTTTATTGAGATATGATTTTTTGTTTTGTCCCACTTAGGTTTATTGAGACATGGTGTTTTGTTTTGTCTTGTCCCACTGAGGTTTATTGAGATATGGTGTTTTGTCTTGTCCCACTTAGGTTTATTGAGATATGTGTTTTGTTTTGTCCCACTTAGGTTTATTGAGATATGGTGTTTTGTTTTGTCCCACTTAGGTTTATTGAGATATGATGTTTTGTTTTGTCACACTTAGGTTTATTGAGATATGTTTTTTTTGTTTTGTCCCACTTAGGTTTATTGAGATATGGTGTTTTGTTTTGTCCCACTTCGGTTTATTGAGATATGATGTTTTGTTTTGTCCCACTTAGGTTTATTGAGATATAGTTTTTTGTTTTGTCCCACTTAGGTTTATTGAGATATGATGTTTTGTTTTGTCCCACTTAGGTTTATTGAGATATTGCGTTTTGCATTGTCCCGCTTAGGTTTATTGAGATATGGTGTTTTCTTGGGTCTCGTTAAGCTCAATTCAGTTATGGTGCTTTGTTTTTCAGGCTGGTGATGAGGCCCCCCACCCTCTGGATGTGAATTATGGTCTGTTGAAATGTCAACTAGAGTATGTCAAACCAAAGAGTAAAGAATTTAACGTAAGTCTTATCATCTTGTAGTTATATACCAGTTATATACCACAGTTAGGGCCCTCTGGCTTACCATTATGTAGTTATATCACAAAGTTAGGGCCCTCTGGCTTACCATCATGTAGTTTAATTCCACAGTTAGGGCCCTCTGGCTTACCTTCATGTAGTTATATCACAAAGTTAGGGCCCTCTGGCTTACCATCATGTAGTTTAATTCCACAGTTAGGGACCTCTGGCTTACTATCATGTAGTTATATCCCAAAGTTAGGGCCCTCTGGCTTACCATGATGTAATTATATCACAAAGTTACGGCCCTCTGGCATACCATCATGTAGTTATAACACAAAAGTTAGGGCCCTCTGGCTTACCATCATGTAGTTATATCACAAAGTTAGGGCCCTCTGGCTTACTATCCTGTAGTTAAATCACAAAAGTTAGGGCCCTCTGGCTTACCATCATGTAGTTATATCACAAAGTTAGGGCCCTCTGGCTTACTATCATGTAGTTATATCCCAAAGCTAGGGCACATATATTTATAACCATAAAAGGGTTTTTTGGCTTTGCTGAAATTCATTGCCAATAGAAAAAGTGATTGTAGAGTAGTTCCACATTTTTTTAGCCCTACTGCTCGGCTTATTTTTAAATATATAAATCAAAATAAAATATATGAATTATTTGCTGCTGAATAAAAAACAAATTTATCTCCCTTTATAAGGCTTATTATCTCCCCTGAATAGCAAAACCCTCCCCTGTTTCAGATTATTGACAAATACACGATAGCTTCTCATAATGGAGGAAGAGCTCCGAAGGTCATGGATGTTTGGAAAGTTAATCGGGATGGTGAGGTGAGATTACAGCTATAGCAGGCTTTTGTACGACTTCGTTTACGGCCATGACCTTTATTTCATTTCTGGTGTGTAGAATTGCCTGTCACATCGGGTCCTGGTAGTCTTTCCAGTAACAAAAGTACTGGTCATGAAGTGGTTTAAAAGGAACCAATATTTTACCACCAGTAGTATTTTTTTAATCATCGATCTTAATTACTGAACTGATTGTACTTTTTTTTTAATTCCACATAAAATAATTGATGTACAACCAGAATTATAGTCTATCAGTCATCCTGTTTACAGGGAATGACCACTGATTTTGTAAAGACAACAATATGTTTTGCACTTGCAATCGCATTAGCATAGCCTTTAATTATTTAATTTGAAAAGCAGAACTGGCTTGTTTGTTCAAAAACGTGGTAGTTCTATCATCTAGTCGTGGCTGTCTCTCTATATTGCATGCATTGGTTGACACTTTCTCATTAAATCAAAAGTCAGGGTTCTGTCTTTAAGCATATCAACCCGATACTGAAAAACTGGATGTTTTAAAAACACATGTCAGCTGAAAACATGCTTTCTGTATGTGTTACTCAAAGAGCTATTTTGATGTATACAACAGATCAACATTGTGCTTAGATGACCAAACTTGTGTATATGCCGTGTTGTAAAAACAAACAGAAACAATCACTCTGCAAGCCACAGGTGTGAGGGAGGGAGCTTCTTGTTGCCCTGGTGCTATTGAAGCCTTGTGGCAACAAGAAGCAGCTGTTTTTAGTGCCATGTTATTTTACCATCTCCGTGTGTTTGTTTCCAGTATGGTTTACATTGACCTCATCATATGGGTGAAAGTATCGCAGTAACCCTAACAATCTCAATGTGAGGTAAAAATCTTCCTTTTAAACAAATATCTTTTTTTTTACATCAGGCTGGTCGTTTTGCGGCCAATGAGAAGATTGGAAATCGTAAACTGTTGTGGCATGGAACAAATGTGGCTGTAGTGGCGGCCATTTTGAAGAGTGGCCTACGAATAATGCCACACAGTGGAGGGAGGGTTGGATCCGGAATCTACTTTGCCTCAGAAAACTCAAAGTCCTATGGCTATGGTATGTTTTGTGTAATAGATTTGTCATCTGGAAATTAGAAAACTCCATCTGTGGTATTTTTGTGTGTTGTGTGACATTGATATGTATTCTAGAGATTAGACATCTCAAAGTCGTACAGCTGTGGTATGTTTGTGTGGTACCATTTTGTGTAATAGATTGAAAATTTGTTTACGCTGTCTTCTGGTTTTCAATGTTATCTAGTATTTGTTTAATTATGCTGAAATTTTGCACTTAGTTGAGAGTAAACCGTAATTCAATACCCAAAGACATCCCTTGTGGGACTTCCATGCCCTGGTAATACTCCTAGAGGAGAAGGTGTCCACAGGGTTTTAGTGACAAGAAGGCAGCATAAAGCCAGTCTGAACTTGTGCCTTACACTTGCAATTTGATCACTTCATCTAATTGCACCTCATGGGTTGTAAATTCAAGTTTTTTTTTTTGCCCTTTATGTTTAGATTTTTTTCTGTCAATCTGTGTCCTGCAGTCCTGTGCTATTGGGGAGAACAAGACAGAACTGGGTTTTTCCTTGGTTATTCAAACTTATTTTAGAAGAACCGATTTATAGGTTTCCCAAATTGTTTGCTGTGTTTGTCTAAATTTGCATTTTGCAATTGATTTTGTCGAATTTGTCAATCAGATCATCAATGAAGCTATAATATATATGTATTATAAATGCACTTGTATTAACAAAATCAGCAAAGCAGCAGCAAATGTAAAAACGTTTGATGACGGATTTTAAGATTAGAGAACAAACCTGTGTCTGGAACACTGTGATTTGAGTGCAAATTTCCAGCTCAAACCCCAATCAGTCAATATTCCATTTAACATATAAGTATTGATAAGGTTAATAAGTTTGATTTATATGATTTCTAGACAACAAATAGTTTGCTCACATGATCCTCCATGTACACAGATATTTCTTAATTCTTAGATTTCTCTTGTGGTAGTAAATCCATTCTGCTGCAGTTATTCATAGACGATATTTGATATTTGCAGACACCTAGCAAGTTTCTATTAACTCCAGACATTTTATTTTAACCAATTTTCAGCCCTGACTGAAGTCCCTTTCTTTGAATTCTCACTCAGGAGTTATCTCCCTTTTTGTGGCTTGTAATATAATTATGCTATTATTAGTTCTTAACAGATGAAAATATGTGCAATATCCAAGACAGATGAATGATCACGCAGCAGGATCATTATGGATCTGGTTACTCTGAACAGGCCTTATTTTTTCACGCGAATGGTATTTAGGTTACGTGGTGGTTACACAAACGAAAATTCAAGCCAACCATTTGTTGCTTCACTTAAGGGGAAAAAAATCCTATTAATTTACACACTTAAAAACAAACAGAGATGGATAAACAGCATGAATAAGAAAACCGAGGGCTGTGTTAGCTGTGACCTGGTTGGATGGCCTCGGCTTTCCAGCCAATCAAAAGCCCCATTGGTCTATGGTCTTCTTTAGCTCTACATCGTTGAAGCATTGACAGTTCACAATATAGGAAACCCAACAGGGTTATATTGGATAACTTTGTAAACAGTTTACATTAACTGCGCCTGATGTGCCTTGATTTGCCCTGATAATAACTGCATTAACACTTTATGTTGAGTGTTAACTCAACCACTCAGTCAGCTTACCACGCACGTGCAGCTGATACAACAACAACCCTATATTATGACATTTGCACCTTGTTTAACCCACCCATGGAGCATTCACAGGCCTGTCTGAACAATTATAAAAAAAGTTTGTCCATGTTCACCTAGTGTTTCTTCTATGTGTTTGACTGTTAATGTTTTGAATAAACTTATTTGTGTTGTAGTGGGCTGGACAGGTGATAACACTGGCATCATGTTTCTTAATGAAGTAGCTTTGGGCAAAGAGAAGGATTTACTAAAGGATGATTATTCTCTGAAACAAGCTCCCCCTGGTTTTGATAGTATCGTGGCTCGAGGACGTACTGAACCAGGTAACTATAATATCAATGATCAGGAAGCATCTGTAACATGCTTGTCAGAGCTTGAATTGGACCGTTTATTTCGTTTCTGTGGTTAGCGAGTGCGCTTTCTGAAGCCAACTTTGAATGTACTGTTTACAGGATCGAGTCCGTCTGTCGCCCCTCAGGTATATTAGTGAGTCACAAGATCCTGGGGGTGGTTTTTACAAGGTTTCCTCTCGGTTTTCCATCGTAATAGGGAAAGGAACAGTGTGAAGTGGACAAACCATCGTCGTATAAGTGAAATACCCTTGAGTATGACGTTAAACCCCAATCAAACGAACAAACCCTCCCCTCCCATCCCCGGACTCCACAAGGCTTGAATATGATAGATTTATTTAGACATTTATCTCTAAGATTTCATCTAGATTCTAGACCATGTTAATTTATTAGCGTTTAACAAATGTCTGTGCACAAATTCTGTTGTTACTTGTCAATGTGATCAATTTATCCTTTAATACTATTAATAATACTTTTATTGCCGACTGAAGTCCATATAAATACAGTGGTGATTAAATTAATATACAGATAGCTTTCAATTATATTAGATGACATATTAGAAATTAGTAGTGCCATTTGGCGCCAATGACCGACTCCGAAATAGCACTGGAGGATCTAACAGTTTGAATCACAAGATTCCGAGATGACTCTAATCTTTTAAGCAATGAAAACACAGTTTTTTCTGACAATTTCACCAAAAGACATGACATTGTGTATCACAAACATACCACTGGCACTACAACTGTACTTTAGATTCATTATCCAATGAAAAGTGTTGTTATACATAACTTTCATCTTTTTGGGGTTAGTGGCATTAAAATTAACCCACAAAAAGAGAAATAAAGAACAATACATGCTTGTAACGGCCAAAAATCACTATTTGTTGTTTTTATTGTTTATATTAAATGTTAAACTTAACAGTCGTGTAAATTTAGTGTAGCAGAATCTTTTTAGTAGTTAAAGGGAGATAACTGCAGTCGGCTTGATTGCAGTGTATCGTTTGGTTTCACTTCCTGGTCATTCGACGATATCATGAATATGGCGGCTTCATGATGAAATGCACATGAGTAGAACAGGTTATCAAGTCTGAAAAACGGTAGGATGTAGTATATATTCTCTCGATTTATGCAGTAGTCTTTATCATTAGTTAGTAAAATAAACTGCATATATGTCTTGTGTTGGTAATATAGTTAACTGAGTCGTAAGAGATAGTTTTCCAAGTCGTATAGTCAATCACGCACCATAACAGTAGGGTGGTTAGTGACGTCAAATGAAGTGCAGAAATAGCACATTCCTCTATTACAGAGGGTATTCAGTCCGCTGGCAATTCAGCCCGCTAGAATCCCGAGACATTCAGTCCGCTAACCGCTTACTGATCTAATTAGGCAGAAGCAGCCCGCTGTGTATACTGGCTTCGCTACAGCAGATGACGTATCGACATGCAGTATTAATAATAACTGTTGTCCAGCTGCGGTCTTTAACACTGTAATCAGCAAAGACTATTGATTGAATGAAAATTTTAATTTAAAACCTTAATAAACTCCAGTATAAAGTACCAATTTTCGTGGAAGACGAGTACATACTAGCACAATGAATAGGGCTAATTCCTCCATCTTAGCCCTGCGTCCTGCCTATCTAAACCCATGGTGAAAGTTGAAAATCGATAGGCCGCTATGGCCGGCCTCTCAAAAAATATATCCGATTTTTCTAGGATTTTTTTTTTTGATAGAAAAATCACAATTATTAAACTCCTTTTTTTCTTTTCTGACGTTTAAATACAGTTTTATTTGAATTTCTCGCCAAAGTTGACACGTATAAGTTATCTCCCTTTGCAATAATAAGATTGAAAACCGTCAAAAAAAAATATTGCAAGTAAGTAAAATACTAATCAACGGTTTCATTGTATCTAGAAAAAATCAGAGAAAAATCAGAAATAGCTTTTTTTTTAGGCCGGCCATAGTGGCCTATCGACTTTCAACTTTCACCATTGGTTTAGATAGGCAATAGGACGTAGGGCTAAGACGAAGGAATTAGCCCTATACATTGTGCTAAGTACATACATGCTGACAATTTAATGTTGAATAACAACAAGCATAAAAAGGTTTGCGCGTGTTGTATAAATGTCATGTATTCTTAAATCAGTAGTTATTTTATTTAACTATACTAAATTTTATTGACGGGCTGCCAAACCCATCATGGACACTTTATGCATTCCGTCAACGATATACATCGTGCAAAAAAAGGTATAAAATGTGTGTCCATTATCTACCTATGTAATTTAAAACGGCGAAATTCATCTAGGCCTACTGCCTTTCATGCATTGTAGAAAATAAAAATATTTACATACTGTTTTTACAGTTTGATTTGTTTTTTTTTTTTTAATAAGATCCAGACAACTACCAATGTCTCGACGTAGGAAGTAGAATCGATTATATTTTAGAATGTGTTCAAAGCCACAGACAGAATAAAACATTGCCCGTGTCAAGCTGTGTACCCAAGGCATAACTACACAGCAGGCTGTTGTACTAATTAGGTCAGTTACATGAGCGGACTTAATGTCTCAGAATTCTAGCGGGCTGAATTTTCAGCGGACTGAATGTCTGTAATTCTTATAGAGTATTGTCAATCTACGCCTTGAAATGATGACAAATAAATACACTGCAATGTTGCTATTTTATATTTATACAGTTAAGACTAATTAAACGCCTTACAAAGCACCTAAATACCTGATATGCATCCCCAAATTTGTGAAAACCCCACTTTTAATTTGTTGTCGCTATTTTGCCAGTTGTAAAGTCCTTTCATTATTTGTAGACAGGGTTTCGTATTTACTGATTGTCTTGCTAAAACATACCCGTTTTGTACAAATGACACATTTGTGTCAAACCACACTTTTTGCATTAGATGACCTGTTTAAATGTTTTTGTTAGGATGTTAGTGATATTTAGCAACACTGCCCATAAGTACTCATCGGATATCAAACTTCACAAGTAGTCGTTCTCCCGAGATCCTACTGAAGGATGTTATTGATACTTCAAATAGAAGTGCACTGTAAAAAAGGCATGCTTTTAGCTTTCGAAAACGACTGTGTTCAACCGCGTTTTGTTGATACGAATGTGTGATAAGCAGTCTACTAGCAGTACTCTGCATGAAATATCACATGACTTTGCTGCTGTCCAAGACATACAGTGTGGAGAATATCATTCGAGTGCAACAGGTACTTGTTGATTTACAGTGAAGGTAGCATGTGGATCTCAATTATTGTCCTCATCTGGTGCTTTAAAAACTTTTCGATAAACTTAACTTGTGTTGTTGGACGTTCTTAAGCACTTTAAGAAAGAGAAACGAAGAAATACAGTGTATTCCAGTTGAGAGAAACCAAAGCAAGTGCATAATTCGAGGCTCACGTGGATTGGTTTCAACACAATGATTCCTATGTAAGAAAGTCATTTGCAGTGACACGGGGTGAACCCTGTTAAACCTCATTGACAGCCGTTACTAAATGGCCTTTGCAAATATTCATCACCATGTAAATATTCACCAGGTTATGACCTTATGTGATCAATACTTTACCTCCATCTGTTGAAAACTTCCAACCATTTTGAGCTTTAAGCATCAGTTTAGGGTATTTTGAAATTATTATTTTGAAGCTGTTACAGCAGATATAGGGCCAAAATCAGTCTTGTAACAATTATAGTAATGTTTATTTTCAGGAAAAAGCATGTCAATATGTTAGTTCTAATTGTTAGCCTTGATTATATTTTATTTTGTATAGGGACATAACTACACCTGTTTTCTATTGTCAATCGCTATGTATATTTTTCAGAAGGGAAAAAGAGTTTATTCGTCAGGGTTTGAGATTAATCAGTTTGAAACCATATGATATGTATCATCTGATGTTTACTGTAAACATTTTTCACATTTTTGACATGGAAAAAGAAATTTAAAGAAAAGCGATGATCCCCCTAGTTATATGTATTTGCATGTACAGTGTATCTGATATTAGTGTTGCTAAACCATGGCGACCTATCTAAACATTTTTTGAGAAAATTAGAAAGTTACTGACACTCAGGCACACTGCTTATTTCATTCATGTAGTGTGTTGGGCGGACGGTTTTAACCTTTAGTTATTGGTTGTAGGCCCACACTGCAGACAGAGGAAGACGATGCTTTATCAAGGGTTTATCAATGTCTACTTTTAACCATGATGGTCTGCCGCTACAGTCTTTATTATGCTATGGAATAATGCCTACAGCACCGACCACCTGAGACTATATACACTACTCACAGAAAGTTAAGGATCACTTGCAAGTTTCCGCTTTTCTGTTTGTGGTCTAAGCTCAGTAGTCGAGAATCCCGTGCAATTTTCCCAAAAAACACAATATCGCCCACTTACAGATGACCAGGAATTCATAACAATTTGGCTGGACTGAGACATGGATGACAGTTGAGAATTGAGTTTATCACTGACCTGTTTTCTTATAGCGATCCTTAACTTTTTGTGAGTAGTTTATGAAATGATCATCATACGACTAAGAAATCAGATTTTAGACCGCACAAAGCATGTCCTCGTGGTTGACTGTTGACAGTTTCTCATGAGTGGTCGTGTGCAATATATAGCTAAATCCTGGCAGTTGCTGAGTGTCAAACCGTCAAATTGAAGGGGCAACATTCCATATTAACGTTTTCTACCCTGAAACATGAAAATAATAAACATTCCGATAAACTGGGTTAGTCCGTCATGTAAGATTGACGTGACCGGGATTGAGAATGATTGGGGATGATCCAGTTTTGCCTTTCCAAAATAGTTGGCTGGAAATCAAACAAAAATGATGACCGGATTACTTACAAACCGTTTTTCCGTGTTAACATTACAATCTACTTCCACCATCCCTAAACTCATAATGTTTTATTTAAAAGAACAGCAGACAAAAGTTTTACCATATGAGGCCTCAAACTACGGCTTGTCCTTAATTACATCGACATTGAGGTGCGATAATCTAAAGCCCTATCTAAAGCCCTCCGCACACGGGAGGAGCGAGCATTCTAAACGTTATTCGCGGACCTACCTTGAGATTCCATGCGGAGCTTTCAGTTCTATTCCAGTTTATTCCACAGTATTTTCACCAAGTTATCCTTTCGCTGATAATCGACTGTGTTTTGGATTTTTTATTAAAAGAATGTTTACATAATACATGCGCCAGAAATTATTTCAAAATCAAATGTGGAAATGAAATACCCCCAAGTCTTATTATATACTACCATCGCCAATGTGTGTCTTGGGTCAGCGGTTTCAAAAAATGTTGATGTGCTAAATAAATTTTAGGCATAAAGGTTACGCGGGTACGGGCAATGCAAATGAACGAGACTGATAACTCCTGTTTTGAAAGGACTTCGGCGTTGAAAATGAACCAACACGTAAATATACTCGGTCAAAAAGAAAAGCATAATATACAAAGCGGGATAATTCAGTATTTTTGGGGTGTAGCACAGTTATAGTTGGTACAAGTAAGTAGTATAGATCGAGTGGACTAATTAAGTGCTAATTGTTTACTACAAAAATAATAGTTGGTATTTAATTTTGAATACGTAATAATATTTTATCAGACTCAAAAGAGGATTACAGGTTATTCAGTACTGGTACTGAAAAAAAATATTATTAATGGCGGTGTGTGTAGATTGTCTTAACCCCTTGCATTTCTTACGGTAATGATGACCTGTTCTACAAGTTTGTAGCTAAGATGTTCCAGTGTCTTCGTATGGGAGAACTCGGTAATAAGGTTTCTCTTAATTTGTGGCTTGTACACACTTTTTGGGGGTAATTTTAAAATTTGATGAAATCTTGGATCATAGCTAACGACATGGTCGAGTGAAGGCGTACATTTGATAGCTCTCGGTGGCCATATAGCAAAATTTGTGCCAATATTCGATTAATCTGGATATGTATCATTCATCAACTAATTACTTTTATCTTAATTATGCCTCCTACGCAACCACGAGAAAAATCGACGGCTAAAAATCAACAGAAACCGCCGGAAGAGGCAACAGACCGTGACGAACGGGCAGAGGCCGCCATTGACCCAGACCAGATATAAATGCAGTTTACACTAAATCATATTCATCGTACCCAGCAGACATTTCTCGAGCGCCTCTCGTTATAAGACACCACGCAGTCAACATTTAAATCTTGTATTGAGTTGTCAGATAATCACATTGCTGAAATGCAAAAATCGCAATCTATTGAGAGAGACTTATTAAATGCTAAGATTATGTCACTAGCCCATGCGAATAAAGAACTCAATGCAAAAATCCTTGATCAAGAGCGATATAGTCGTGGCTTTAATCCGATTTATTGATTGATTGATTATTGTTTTACGCCACATTCAGCGTATTTCAGCTACGCTTTAATCTGAGGTTCGGATGTATGACCGAGGTGGCTCATGAAAATCCCACACAAAATGACTTGTGGAGGTAAAACTGAATTTGGGCAATATGTCATAGAAAATTCTCACGGTATAGGGAAATTACGGGAAAGTCAGACGAGACACATACTGGCAAAATTATTATACCTTCCACAGCGGCGCGAGCTTGAACCACCCTCTACAAAACCACCAACAAGCAAGACCCAAGAATCGGTTGCTCTGGCAAACCGCTTTGAAGCTTTGGAAGGATGGAAGTGGACATCAGGCCTGCTCCTACAGCTCCCGCACCTCCGCCTTCTCGAAGGCGGCGCAATGGCAAACACCCTCAGTTAAAAGCCAACAGAACACATAGTGCTTGTGGCTCGCCAAAACGAAAAACTCGACATTGATTTTTATTAATTTTTTGTAAATAGCTATGTCTGAGTTTGACATTTTTTTTTAGATTCGGCATTAAACATTTTATATTGACATATT